>CAXIWF010001063.1:30657-64650 GCA_964036045.1 Eutreptiella sp. 'Long Island Sound 2002' | reverse complement strand
GCTCCCCGAGCAGCAGCCGATGGACAAGGCCTTTGTCTCCGTGCAGGTGGACTGGGACGCCGCAGCGAACCGCGCCCGGATGGCCGCCACTCCGTCCGAAGGCCAACTCGTCCTCCCGCAGGAGTGGCGGACGAACATGGAGATCTGGGACGTCGAACTCGTCCGTCGCCAACTCGGCAGCGATGGGCAGTGGGGTGCCGAAACAGTTGTGCCGCCGCTCCCCGGTCGCGCGAGCCTGCGTGAGCGCCTCGCCGACGCGACGCCGCCGGACATCAGCGTCATCGTGTCGGAGGAGCAGTCGCTGCGTGCAGGCATCCGCCAGCCACGCATGTACAACCTGATCGCCGGCGACTTCTGGGCGGCCCCGGTCGAGTTCGTCGCTTCCAACGAGATCGAGCGCCCCGAAGAGGTCGAACGCCTGCTCCGTCAGGTCCGGCGCATTCAGTCCGAAATCGATTCCATCCAGCGCCAGCTCGACAACCTCGGCGGAGGAGCCGGGGGTGGCGGTGGTGGTGCCGGTGGCGGCGGACGGGGTTCAATCCTTCCGCAGATGCCCGACCGGATCTTCGATCTCGACGGCATCAACCCCGACAGCATCCGCTGGCCCCAGTTCGCTGACTCCGCGCGGGCGCAGGTCGGCGGCGGCGGCGGTGGCGGCGGTGGCGATGCTCCACGCGAGGATCCCAACGAAGCCCGGCGTCGCGCCCTTCAGGAGCGCCTCGATCGCCTGCAGACTCAGCTCCAGAACGCCATCGACCAACTCAACGCCCTCGGCTACGACCAGAACGGAAACCCGGTCGATCAGGGTGACGACGAGCAAGAAGACTTCAGCGCATCCGCGAACCTCTCCGCGGGGAACCCGGACACCGAGGCAATCGATCTCTGGGCCCACGACCTCACCGCCGAGCCCGGTGAAACCTACCAGTACGCGATCCGCGTGAAGCTGCGCAACCCGTTGTTCGGAAACGCCAGCGGCCTGACGGAGGCCCAGCAGGAACTCGCGTCACAGCCCGTGATCGCCAGCGGCCTCAGCCCCTGGTCCGAGCCGGTCCTCGTCCCGAACCTCAGCGAGTACTTCGTCGTCGCCGCCGGCGACGGCTCACTCGGTCTGACCGGCGGGAGCGGCCCGACCGCGACCGTCGAAGCGTTCCGCTACTACTACGGTGCGTGGCGTCAGCACTCGATGCGTCTCGCCGCCGGCGATTCACTCCGCGCGACGATCGACATCCCCGACGGGCTGCCGCGATACGTCATCACCAAGGGCGACGACGGAACGCTCGCCCTCGAAGAAGAGGCGGTCATCGAGGAGGAGTCGCTGAGTTTCCTGCGTGACGGTTACCTGCTCGATGTGGTCGCCGGAGTGGAGCAGGTCGTGACGGCCTACTTCCGCGGCGAGCGCGGTATCGTTGTGCCGCACGAGCCGGATGCCGAGCGCGGATCCGAGCGTCTCGCGGACATGCGTGCCAGCGCCGCAACCGCCGCCGATCAGCAGATCCGCCCGATCGATCTGACCGACACCCTCGGACCGCGACCGGGACGGCCCGGTCCCACCCCGGGAGGACCAGGACCGGGTCCTGCGCCGGGAGCTCCGGCCGGTCCCGGAACGCCCTCCGGCCCCGGAGAGCCGCCCCCGCCCAGCCCCTTCGGCTGAGCCTCGGCCCGATGATCTTTGAGTCCCATCAAGCCCCCGCAAGCCGGGGGTTTTTCATGCGCTTCAACGGGCGCGAAACGGGTCCGCTGGAGGATGGGGAGGGAGCCGGAGGTCAATATTTTCCCCGATTTGTTCACAAGTCGCCAAAACGGGCACCGGAGCGGTTGACGAGCAAAACCATTTCGGTACACTGTTCGACCGCTCCCAGCACGGGGGCACGCCCGGCTAGGCACCGGGCAACTCCAACCAAGTGACCGGATGGCCAGTTGGTTGGGCCTCTTTGACAATCGGATAGTGTGGTAGCGAAAGAAATTTCGAGCGAAGTGTCTTGGGTCGTCTGCCCCAATCGTGGCAGACACACTTGAATCGGCTCGGTGCTGCTGCAAGTCCTCTGGTGGTCATCCTTCGGGGTCACCGTCACGGGCGAAGCATCGGTTCTGGGTTGATGTGATCAAGTGACTAAGAGCACATGGCGGATGTCTTGGCGTCAAGAGGCGATGAAGGACGTGGGAACCTGCGAAAAGTTCAGGGGGAGCCGGTAACCAGGCTGTGATCCTGAAATGTCCGAATGGGGAAACCCGGCCGTAAGGTCACTCTTACCTGAATGCATAGGGTAAGAGAGCGAACCTGGGGAACTGAAACATCTAAGTACCCAGAGGAAAGGAAATCAACCGAGACTCCGTGAGTAGCGGCGAGCGAAAGCGGATTGCGACTTAAGTCAGTGAACGCGTTGGAAAGCGCGGCCAAAGAAGGTGATAGCCCTGTAGTTGGATGATGTCGCTCAGCCCTAGAGTAGCGTCGGTGTCGTGAAACCCGGCGTGAACATGGGGGGTCCACCCTCCAAGGCTAAGTACTACTTGACGACCGATAGTTAACCAGTAAGGCGACTGAATGATGAAAACTACCCCTGCTAGGGGTGTGAAAGAGTAGCTGAAACCATGTGCTTACACAGCGGTCAGAGCCCTTCGGGGTGATGGCGTGCCTTTTGCATAATGACCCGGCGAGTTACTCTCATTGGCGAGGTTAAGGCCTAGCGGGCCGAAGCCGAAGCGAAAGCGAGTCTGAAATAGGCCGTTGAGTCGATGGGAGTAGACGCGAAACCTTGTGATCTACCCATGGGCAGGCTGAAGGCCGGGTAAAACCGGCTGGAGGGCCGAACGCACCAACGTTGAAAAGTTGGGCGATGACCTGTGGGGAGGACTAAAAGTGTAATCAAACTGGGAGATAGCTCGTTCTCTCCGAAATATTTTTAGGAATAGCCTCTTGCGGCAACTGTTGGGGGTAGAGCCACTGGATACGGATGGGGCCCTCGGGTACCCACTGTAACCAAACTCCGAATACCAACAGCCAAGGCAAGGGAGTCAGCCCACGAGTGACAATATCCGTGGACAAAAGGGAAACATCCCAGACCGCCAGCTAAGGTCCCTGAACATTGCTTAGTTCTAAAGGAAGTCGAAGCGCAAAGACAGCCAGGATGTTGGCTTAGAAGCAGCCACCATTTAAAGAGTGCGTAATAGCTCACTGGTCGAGGGTTTCGGCGCCGATAATGATCGGGAATAAGCAATGTACCGAAGCTGCGGGCTGCGTAAGCAGCGGTAGGAGAGCGTTCCTGTCAGCAGAGAAGGCGTCCCGAAAGGGTCGCTGGAGCGTCAGGAAGTGAATATGCCGGGTTGAGTAACGATAAAGCAGGTGAAAATCCTGCTCGCCGAAAATCTAAGGTTTCCTGGGGAAGGTAAATCCGCCCAGGGTCAGCCGGGACCTAAGGTGAGGCCGAAAGGCGTAGCCGATGGACGGCAGGTTAATATTCCTGCGCTACTGTGGAGATCAATCATGAGTGCGGATCGGTCAGCCCTGCGTAAGCACCAGCTTGCTGAGGCCCTTGAGGCCGCTGCAGGGGGCTCTGGTCCCGAGAAAAGCTCATGTGGCAAAGCAGTACCCGTACCAAAACCGACACAGGTAGATGAGGTGAATAACCTAAGGCGCTCGAGATAACGGAAGTGAAGGAATTAGGCAAATTGACCCCGTAAGTTCGCGATAAGGGGGCCCTACCCCTCGGGGAGGGCGCAGAGAAAAGGCTCTGGCGACTGTTTATCAAAAACACAGCACTGTGCTAACTCGCAAGAGGACGTATACAGTGTGACGCCTGCCCAATGCCGGAATGTCACGGAAGCGGGTTAGCTTCGGCGAAGCTCGTAACCTAAGCACCGGTCAATGGCGGCCGTAACTATGACGGTCCTAAGGTAGCGAAGTTCCTTGTCGGGTAAGTTCCGACGCGCATGAATGGCGTAACGACTGGAGCACTGTCTCCACTTCCGACTCGGTGAAATAGTAGTGGCGGTGAAGATGCCGCCTACCCGCGACAAGACGGAAAGACCCCATGAACCTTTACTATAGGCTTTTATTGCACATGAGTTTGTATTGCGTAGGATAGGTGGGAGGCTTTGAAGCGGCCGTTCTGGCGGTCGTGGAGCCATCCTTGAAATACCACCCTTTACCTATTCGTGTGCTAACCCCGATTCCCGTGAAGCCGGGCGGGGGACAGTGAGTGCTGGGTAGTTTGACTGGGGCGGTCTCCTCCGAAAGAGTAACGGAGGAGCGCAAAGGTTGGTTCAGCGCGGATGGAAACCGCGTGTTGAGTGTAAGAGCACAAGCCAGCTTTACTGCGAGAGCGACGGCTCGAGCAGTCTCGAAAGAGGGCTCTAGTGATCCTGCGATCCCGTGTGGAAGGGTCGTAGCTCATCGGATAAAAGGTACTCTGGGGATAACAGGCTGATCGCTCCCGAGCGTCCATAGCGGCGGAGCGGTTTGGCACCTCGATGTCGGCTCATCGCATCCTGGGGCTGAAGGCGGTCCCAAGGGTTAGGCTGTTCGCCTATTAAAGCGGTACGCGAGCTGGGTTCAGACCGGCGTGAGCCAGGTCGGTCCCTATCTGTCGTGGGCGCTGCACATTTGAGAGGAGTCTTCCTTAGTACGAGAGGATTAGGAAGGACGAACCCCTGGTGATCCAGCTGTCGCGCTAGCGGCACCGCTGGGTAGCTAAGTTCGGCAGGGATAACCGCTGAAAGCATCTAAGCGGGAAGCCCCCCTCAAGATGAGATGTGCTTGCTATACGCGTGAGACCCCTGGAAGACCACCAGGTTGATAGGCTGCATGTGTAAGGGGTGAGAGTCCCTCAGCTAAGCAGTACTAACGGTCGAACGCTTGATCACATCAACCGTGAACCGCTGCAACAGGCTTCCCAGCCCGCAGCATCACGGTCCAAACCTTCGTGAGTATTCTCACGCTACCACACCATGCCGAACGTCAATCAGACGCTTCGGCTGTCCCGAATACGGACAGCCAAGCTTTGTTGGTGACCATAGGTACGGGGCCACACCTGTTCCCATTCCGAACACAGCAGTTAAGCCCGTGCCGCCGATGATACTGCACTGCGGGAAAGTAGGTCGTCGCCAGCTTATGAGCCCTCCGAGGTAAACCTTGGAGGGCTCTTTTCATTTTTGCACCCGCAGCCAGCCCCTGCTTCACGCCACGGGCTACCGGGTTTTCGCGAATTGTCTTGTGGTTCACCCGGCCGCGAGCGACAATGGCTCCCCGCGTCGTCCATTCCGGGCTGACGCTCAAAGGAGCCAGAGATGTCCATCACCTTCAAGAAGACCCTCTCACTCGGTGCCGCGTTCCTCGCTGGTGCCGCCGCGACCACCATGCTCGGCGCAAGCGTGCTCAGCTCCCAGCCCGCCGACCCCGGCGACCAGGGCATGCCTCCGGGGATGGACCCCGCCGGCATGCAGCGATGGATGGAGTTCATGACCCCCGGCCCCAAGCACGCCGAGATGGTCGCCGATGCCGGCCAGTGGAACGTCCACAGCAAGTTCTGGATGGACCCCAACGCCCCGGCGGAAGAGTCCAACTTCAGATCGAGCGTCAAGCCGGTCCTCGGCGGACGCTTCTGCGTCGAGAACCTCTCCGGTGAGGTCATGGGCATGCCCTTTGAGGGCATGGGCATCGTCGGCTACGACAACCACAAGGACATGTGGGTCTCAGTCTGGATGGACAACATGAGCACCTCCATCTACTACGCCGAGGGCAAGGAGCAGCCCGACGGACGCACCATCATGTACGGCGACTATTACGACCCGATGAACGACACCGAGGGCAAGCAGAAGATCATCCTCGACCACGACGCCGAAGGCGGTCCGACCATGACGATGCAGCACCAGATGGACGGCGAGTGGCAAACCACCATGATCATGACCTACACCCGCCCGGACGATCAGGCCGGCGATCACGGCGGCGACCACGCCGGCAATCACTCCCGCTGAGCACCGGCCGGCCCCATCATGAACGAGTCATTGCCTTTCAGCCTCGAGTCGGTCATCAGCCGGCTCGAGGTCTTTCCCGAAGCGCTCCGCGCGACGGTCGCCATCGTGCCCGAGCAGCTCCACGCCTGGCGACCCGGCGAGGGGCTACTGGTCCGTCCTCGAAATCCTCGCACACCTCGCGCTGGAAGAGGAGCAGGACTTCCGCCCGCGCATCGCCTGCATCCTCGCCGAGCCGCAGAAGCCCTGGCCCCCGATCGACCCCGAAGGCGCGGTGGCGTCATCCCACGCAAACTCGAAGCCTGCCTCGCACTGGCTCGACCGATTTGAGAACGAGCGGGCGGAGTCGGTCGCGTGGCTCCGGTCGCTGGACTGCCCCGACCTCGATCGGGCCAACGTCCACCCGAAGTTCGGCGCGATGCCCGCGCGAGGCCTGCTCGGCGCATGGACCACCCACGACGCCCTGCACCTGCGCCAGATCCTCAAGCGCCTCTACCAGATCGCCCAGCGCGAAGCGGGGCAGGACGAAGTCGGCTACGCCGGTTCTTGGG
Organism: Eutreptiella sp. 'Long Island Sound 2002'; assembly: GCA_964036045.1. NCBI lineage: Eukaryota > Euglenozoa > Euglenophyceae > Eutreptiales > Eutreptiaceae > Eutreptiella > Eutreptiella sp. 'Long Island Sound 2002'. The sequence goes on along the minus strand of CAXIWF010001063.1, from coordinate 58,132 downwards.
AAGAGCGCGGCTGATCGGGTTCAATTCCCGATGCCCAGCGGGTTCAGGCGCACGCTGACCTCTTCGCCGGGCTGTTTCGTGATCCGGTACTCGACGAGTTTGCCCGTGACCGCTCCGGCGATGTCGCCGAGCACCGGGATCTTCTCGACTGCCCCGCCGCGCATGCTCAGGTCGAGCGAGCCGTCGAAACCGATCGTGCCGGTGCCGTTGAACTTGGCGACGGGCACGCTGATCTTCAGCGACTGCAGGTCGAGCCCGAACGGCTTGATCAGGAACTCGCTCTCGAGCGTGTCCTTGTAGTTGCTGTCCTTGCCCTGCATGTTCCCGACCAGGTCCGCGGCGTCGAGCACGCCCGACAGCACCGGGATCTCGACCAGTCGTCCCTCCGTCACCGCGATGTTTCCGCTCCCGTCCATCGACGGCTTGAAGTCGCCGAGCTTCGTGCTCATCTGCCCCGTCCCGGACACGTTGCCGGCGAGTTTCGGTTCCTCGGTCGTGCCGGCACGCAGGGCCTCGCGCAGGTGGATGCCGTCGATGGTCCACCGGGCGTTGAAGGGCATGCCGTCGGTCGCCAGCTCGGCCCGGGCCTCGTCGAAGCGGACCTCGCCGCCGAGGGTTTCGATGTCCAGCCGGGAGACCTGCGCGACCATGCTCTGGAGCGTCGCCTCCAGAATCAGGCTCGGGACGGGCAGCTTGTACTCGCCCGACGCAACGTTGCCGTCGGTCAGGTTCACGCTCAGCGTCAGGTCGTTGCCCTGCAGGTTGCGTGCGTCGACGAAGCCGGAGACGGTCGCGTCGAGCATGCCGCGGATGGCGTAGTCGCGGATGATCCGCTGCACCTGGGGCGGCAGTGCGGAGACCGCTTCCTCCTCGGCCAGGTCCGCGCTGATCGCCAGCGACGCGATCTCGGCGGTCAGGGCGTCGAGGTCCACCTTGCCGTTGAGGTCGAGCTCGAAGATCGGGGCGCGACCGAAGGCGATGTCGAGCGTCTGCAGCGTGCGACCTTCGGCGGTCTGCTCGGGCTGGGTCTTCAGGTCGAAGCCGATGCCGTCGAGGCGCATGGCCTGCAGGTCCGGGTTGGTGCGGTCCTCGTAGACGATCGACGCGTTCTCGACGAGCACCTCGCGCAGGTCGAGCACGTCGCTGAGGGTGGTGGCGCCCTCGGTCTCGGGGTCGAGGTCGCGCTGCGTGGGGTTGGGCTTCACGAACGGGACGAGGCCTCTAAAGCCGGTCGTGCCGTCGGGCTGCCGCTCGCGGATGAGCCGGATCTCGGGTGCGCCGAGGGTGATGTTGGCGATGGCGATGGGCTGGCCACGCCTGGGCATCTCGGCGAGGGCGACGCGCAGCGCATCCGCCCGGATGACTTCGGTGCCGTCGGGCGCGGTGAGCGTGATGCCGTCGAAGTTGATCGCGTAGGGCGCGCCGTCCTCGTTCTGGTCGGCCCCGATGCTCAGCGATACGCTGTCGAACGCGAGCTGCGGCTCGAGCGCCGTGTTGACGATGTTGACGACCTTGCGGACCGTCCAGTCGTCCACGCCGCCGATGCCCCGGACCAGCAATGCGAAGTATGTGCCGACGCCGATGGCGAGCAGCAGGACGACGATCCCGACGATAGTGAGCGTGCGCTTCACGGTGGGTCTCCCTTCGGGGGGAGTGTAGGGGGCGAATGTGGATCTGAACCTGCGGTTCATGGGTGCCGTGGCCTGCGCCCGACGGAGTCGGGCGAAGCGACGGCACCCGGCCGTACTCCCGGTACAATGATGCCGTGTCAGGCCACGCGTCACAACGAAAGTTCCGTTGGAGTCCCGCCACGGGAACGACCGGGCTGCGATTCGCAGAGTTCTTTGCGGGGATCGGTCTTGTGCGCATGGGTCTTGAAGCGGCGGGCTGGCAGCTTGCCTACGCGAATGACATTGATCCGGACAAATTGGAGATGTACGACGCGCACTTTGGAGATGCGGTCGACCACTTTCAATTGGGGGATATCCACTCCGTTCAGGACAGCGATATTCCTGATATAGACTTGGCCACCGCGTCGTTTCCATGCACCGACTTGTCTCTGGCCGGCAGCCGCAGTGGTTTAAATGGCGCTCAGTCTTCGGCCTTCTGGGGATTCGTAGATGTTCTCAGGAACATGGGCGAAAGACGTCCAAAGTTGATCCTGTTGGAGAATGTGACAGGATTTTTGACTTCCAATCGCGGAGCAGATTTCCGATCAGCCGTCAACGCTTTGAACTCTTTGGGGTACGGTGCTGACCCCGTCGTTCTCGATGCCAAGTGGTTCGTTCCCCAAAGTCGTCCGCGTCTCTTCGTCGTTGGGCGGCGAGATCGTGCAGGCACTTCAGTTGCCCCGTCGGATGTGAGCCGTCTTCGCCCGAAACCTGTCGTCGACTTCGTACGAGCAAATCCAAATCTAGACTGGGACCTGGCTCAATTGCCGGAACCACCAACGCGCACATCTCTGTTGCTCGAGGATATCATTGAGCCACTCCGTGAAGACAGCGATTGGTGGTGGAATCGCCAGCGTGCCGAGTACTTGTACAACCAGTTTTCAACCCGTCATCGAGACGTGGCTGACAAGATGATCGCGAAGCGCAGGTGGTCATACGGCACCGTTTTCCGCCGCGTGCGTCGCCAAGCAGATGGCTCAAAGAGATCGATGGGCGAGCTTCGAACGGATGGTATAGCTGGATGCCTGCGAACCCCAAAGGGCGGGAGCGGCCGGCAGATTCTTTTCAAGGCTGGTTATGGCCGATACTTAGTTCGTTTGTTGACGCCTAATGAATGTGCTCGCTTAATGGGAGCGGACGGATTTCATATAGGCGTGAGGCCTAACCAAGCGTTTTTCGGATTCGGAGATGCTGTCTGCGTACCAGCGGTGACATGGGTTGCTCGGCACTGTCTGAATCCATCGATGCAGAAGCGTGCGCGAGTCTCGGCATGAATGGCACGGATCTTTCTGAATTCGTACAGAGGCACTTTGTGTCTGGGTCTGGACCATTCGTACCAGCCCGAGTTCAAGCTGCTCTCGCGCTTCTGGAGAGACTCAAAGACGAGCCATCGCTGATTCTTGCTCCGCATCTTTCTAGAGCCGGGCAATCCATTAAGAGTCACGAGACCTATGGCCAAGCTGTTCACGAACGCCTAGAGATCACCCCAATAAATAAGAATCACGGACGTCGGTCTTCAGCCATTCATGATTGGGGGCAGCCGCTACTTGACATGGTGGCGTCAAGTGGATTCAGCGATGTTGATAGGGCTAAGCAACTGCAGATACTAAACGACCTACAGCATCAATTGGCGGAAATGCTTCGGGATTTTCACGACAGTGAGCCCATTATTGTTCGTTGTAAAGGGAAAAGTGCTGAGTCGATCATCGGCGAAGTACTAAGCCAAGCGGATGCTAAATCCCGGGCATCTGCTGTCGCTCAGTATTTGGTCGGTGCGAAGTTGCAGATGCGATTTCCCTCGTTGCGAGAGAGAATCATCGCTCACGGCTCCAATAAGGGTGATCGCTCTGGATGGGGTGACCCGAATGCTCGTCGCGGCGACTTCGATCTCGGGGAGTATGTCTTTGAAGTTTGCATTGGCCCACCGGACCCTAAGCACCTGAATCAAGTGATCGATGTTTTGGAAGATCGCGACTGCGAAATGTGGTTGCTGGTTAGACGCGATCGGTTGGAGTATTGGATGGCAGAAGTCGCTCGGCTTGACACCGATCAGTCGCGAGTGGTAATTGCGTCCGTAGAGCTCTTTGTTGGGCAGAATGTCGCTGAGCTCGGCGGGCTGAGGGTCGCGGGACAGCGAGATCAATTGAAGCGGCTATTCGACCTTTATAACGACGAATGGATGCCCGCCGTTGGCTCTCCGGGCCTCCATGTCGAGCTTCGGCAGTGAGTATTTCTCGCAGCGAAATAGTGCGGCGGGTCAGGTCGGAAGACACATCGCCTGAACGTATCGTCAGATCGTTAGTACACGGTCTTGGCTACCGGTTCCGGCTACACCGGCGCGATCTACCCGGGACACCACATCTCACATTCCCGAAGCTGAACGCCGTCGTATTTGTGAATGGCTGTTTTTGGCATCAGCATTCATGCAGTCGAGGCAATAGAAGATCTGTCACAAGTGTCGATTACTGGACACAAAAACTAGATCGAAATGTCATGAGGGATCGTCGGAATGCCGCTGCGCTGCGGCGTGTGGGCTGGCGAGTCTGCACGGTCTGGGAATGTGAAACGAAGCCCCCCGAGCGTTTGAGGCGTCGCCTGAACAGGTTTTTGTCCCGAAACAGCTCCCAGTAGCGAGGCGATCGTCACCTCCCCCTCAGCGTCTCTTACAGAGCTGAGCCAACCCTCAACCGCCCCCTCGCCACCTCCACCGCCCGCTCATCCCGATCCAGTCCGATCGCACGGCGTCCGAGCTTCTGCGCCGCGACCAGCGTGGTGCCCGAGCCGCAGCAGGGGTCGAGGACGAGGCCTTCGGGGGGCAGCATGCACTGATGAGCATTTCCAGCAGGGCGAGCGGCTTCTGGGTGGGCCAGCCGACGCGTTCGGTGGCCATGTTGTTGATGGCCGGGATGTCGAGCACATCCGTGGCCTTCTTCATCTGCCCGGCCATGCGCCGGCTGGTGGCGGGGACCATGGGCGGGTCGAACCAGTGGGCATCGGGTCTGCGCGAGTAGAAGAGGATGTCGTCGTGCTTGCGGGCGAAGCGCCGGGGCGAGCTGCCGCCGAGGCCGTAGGTCCAGACGAGGTGGTTCACGAAGCAGTCTTCGCCGAGCAGTTCGTCGAGCAGCACGCGCACGCGATGGCAGGTGCGCCAGTCGACATGCAGCAGGACCGAGCCGGTGGGCTTGATGAGGCCGAGCGTCGGCGCGAGGCGATCGCGCAGCCAGGCGATGTAAGCGTCGGTCGTCGGCCAGGTGTCGGCGAAGTCGCCCGCGCCCGCGGTCTGCTTCTTGCCGGTGTTGAACGGCGGGTCGGCGTAGAGCAGGTCGACCATCGGCGCGTCGCCGTCGCGCAGGCCGAACTCTTCGGCGCGCGTGGTGACGCCGTCGAGCCAGTCGGTGTGGTGGACGCGAACCGTCATTGCCCCGGCGTCAGGTTGCCGGTGCGATCGAGCTCGATGATGTACATGGTCGGGAGCAGGTAGTTGCGCCCGTCGTAGACGTAGACGGTGCCGGAGACGGTGAAGCGGAGGCGCTGGCCGTACTGCTCGGCGAGGGTTTCCATGCCCTGCAGGCTGAGGCAGGGCAGGACCTCCATGGGCGTGTCGAGGGTCGCGCCGTCGGCGCCCGCGCTGCGATCGTCGGTGTCGTTGTCGAAGGTCATCATCCAGCCCGCGCCGGGGGCGCGGACGAGCCGACCGGTGCGCGCGGTGATCTGCACGCCCTCGCGCACGAGCCGGGCGCTCGCGGCGTCGGATGCTGACTCCTCGCTCCCGGTGTTCGGGCCTCGCGGCACCTCGACCTCGCGTGGCGTATCGAGCTGCTCGACGGCCTCGATGGCCTCGTCGAGCGTCGGGTCGGCATCGGGCTCGGCGAAGAGGTCCTCGAAGTCTTCGAGGGCGGGGTCGTCGGTGCGATCATCGACGCCGGGGGCGACGGCGTCGCGCTGGCCGACGGCGAGGGTGGTGTAGAAGGTCGGGAGCAGGTAGTTGCGGTTCTTGTAGACCAGCACGCGCCCGCTGACGCGGAAGGTGATGGGGCGTTCGGCGGCCTCGACGAGCCGGCGCATCTCGGTGAGGCGCAGGCCCGGCTGGACGACCATGGGCTTGAGGCGGTTGTCCTCGGCGTCGGGGTCGAAGACGAACGCCCAGCCGCCGCCCCTGAGCGGGCGGAGCAGGCCCTGATACTCGCTGAGAAACGCGCCCTCGCGGATGAGGCCGCGGGCGGTGGGGGCGAGGTCCTGGCGGACGATGCCGCCGGGCAGCGCGGAGCGGTCGGAGGGGACCGGGTCGACGACGACCGGGCCGCCCTCATCGGCGGGCGGGGACTGGGCGATCGCGGGGCTCGCGCAGAGCGCGAGCAGGGCGAGGGCGGTGGTGAGCGAGCGATGGGGCGCTGGCATGGGCGTCTCCGCGCGGAAGGGATCTCGGGACCGCCGACATTATCGGCCAAATCGCTCTGGAGGGGCCGGGCGATATGGAAAGTGTTTCCGGAGGGCCGGGAATCTTGCCGGTGGGAAAGGGGTGGGGTAGGGTATGCGGTCCAGTCTGGTGGCGTGCCCGAGTGGTCTAAGGGGGCGGATTGCAAATCCGTTTGGCGAAAGCCTCCCGTGGGTTCGAATCCCACCGCCACCTTTGTCGGTTTGCACACAAACACCCCGCTGCGCTCGGATGAGTTCGGCGGGGTGTGTCGGTTTTGGACTCGGGGAATCGCTCAGTCGCCGCAGGGCGAGGTCGCGAAGAGGGCGAGCAGGGTGGTGAGGTCGTCGAAGTCGACCTCGGCGTTGGCGTTGAGGTCGCCGGCGCTCATGCGATCGACGGTCTGGCCGTAGCGGGCGAGCAGGGCGTTGAGGTCGGCGAGGTCGACCTGGCCGTTGGGGACGATGTCGGCCAGACAGGGCGATGTGACGGTGATGGTCTGGTTCGGCTGGACGTTGGTCAGCACGGCTTCGGTGCCTGAGGGCCAGCGGACGCGGACTTCCTCGATGACGGCGTTCTCGCCGAGGCCGAAGTGGGCGCGGGCGTCGTTCTGCGACTTGTAGCCGGAGTTGGGCGTGATCTCGCGCCGGAAGGTGCCGAGGTTCGAGGTGACGGTGACCACGGCGTTGTGGGCGTCGCGATACGCGTGCTCGGAGATCGGGCGGACCATGAGCCAGTCACGCTTCGTGCCCTCGTGGTTGATGTACACGCGGAGCGGTCGGCTGGTGGAGGACATGACAAGGTCCATCGCGCCGTCGTTGTTGAGGTCGCCGATGGCGGCTGAATAACTGAAGTCGTTCGGGCCGCCGACGATCGCGTAATCCGGGGCGAAGTCGTTGCAGGGGAAGACACCGGTGTGCGAGAACAGTTCGTTGGGGCCTCCCGTGTTGCAGAGGTAGAGCTCGAGGTGGCCGTCGTTCTCGACGTCGAAGAACTGAGCGCCCCATCCGAAGTAGGTGCTGAGGGTGCCCGTGTCGTCGGCCTGATCGAGGAACGAATGCCCGGGCTGAGCGACGAGCAGGGAGTTGCCGTCAAAAACGTTCGAGACGTACACGTCCTGGCGGAGGTCGTTGTTGAAGTCACCGATGGTGACGGTCATGCCGTCGATGCAGAGGAAGGCGTTGGCTTCGTCAGAGACATCGGTGAAGGTGTCGCCGTCGTTGCGGAAGAGTCGGCTGGGGTAGGTGCAGGCGCTGTTGCCCTTGTCGTTGGCGAGGTAGAGGTCGGGGCGTCCGTCCTCGTTGTAGTCGAAGAAGTTGCCCTGGAAGCTGGGAGTGCCGGGGTCGTGGACGTTCATCTGGACTGCGACATCGGTGAACGTTCCGTCGCCGTTGTTGCGGTACAGACGGTTCTCCTGGAGGGCTGGGCCGTTGCCGACGAAGAAGGTGCCGGTGCGATTGGCGAGGTAGAAATCCAGCCAGCCGTCGTTGTTGAAATCGACCCACGAGATGCCGCAGCCGGCGCCGGCGTCACCGAGCCCGGCTTCTGTTGTGACATCGGTCCAGGTCCAGTTGCCGTCGTTGCGCAGGAGGATGTCGGGCTGACCATAGGCGGAGAGGTAGAGATCGAGGTCGCCGTCGTTGTCGTAGTCGGCGGCGGAGACGGCGGAGTAGAGGCGAGCGGGGATGCTTCCCTGCAGGCCGGGCACGAGGGAACGATCGGTGAAGAAGCCGTTTCCGTCGTTCTGCAGATCTTGACGCCGCCGGCCGCGTCGCCGACGGAGATGATGTCTGGTGCACCGTCCTGGTCCAGATCCGCGATGCCGACGCCGTAGCCGAAGATGTTGCCGGTGGGCGCGCGGACGTTGAAGTTGACGCCGCGAGAGGCAGCTTCCTCGGTGAAGGGCTGAGCCCGCTGCCCGCGAGAGCGGGAGGGCAGACCAGTAGCACGCAGACCGACAGCGCGGTCCGAACAGAGATTCGTGACGACATGATTCAAGTTCCCCACGAGGCCCGGGAGCGGCCGGATGCCGCCACCGTGACGATCGTCATGAGCGATTGCTCACGACAATGAGCGTACACGATGTCAACCTCTATTCAAGAACAAAATTGGCGGCTTTGTGAATGCAACCGCGGCGTGCGCGAGGCTCGCGTTCGTGTTAGCGGTTAGGAACGCGTTCGCGGGCATTCGGCGCGCGTCACCGCGCGGTTTCTTCGCGGGGCGCGCCAGAATGATCGCAAAAAATTCCAAGTCGGCCCTTGAACCGAAAAAAGAATGTGGGAGATTAGGGGTAACTCGTGGGGATACCCGGATATCCCAACCCCGTTGTGGCGATCCTGTTGCAGACGTATGACGCCCCGGGTTCGTGGAGTGAGGTGCTTGAGGCGTCCGGGAGGCTTCGAGCAAAGTGGTTCGCACGGTTGCGAGGCGACGTTGTCGTTGCGTGGTTGTTGTGCGCTGCGTGCGGGAGAGTCGGCCATGGCCGTACATAAAAGGACAAAGCGCTTCGGACTTCTGTCGGCGGGACTTCGGGGCGCTGCCATGTGCGGCGTGCTCGGGTTCGGGACGATCAGTGCGGGTTCGCTGCTCGCGACAGCGGGCAGCGCGATCGCCGGTGATCCATCTCCGCAACAGTCCGTGGCGCGCCAATGGAACGAAGCGCTGCTCGACGCGATCCGGCGCGACACACCACGACCGGTGTCCACGCTCGGAACCTGTGGCACACGTCGCTGGTGATGTACGACGCGTGGTGCGCGTATCAGGTCGAAGCGGACCCGTACCTTTCGGACGAGGCCGGCAACATGGCCGGGGATGTGCAGGCGAAGCGCGAGGAGGCGATCAGCTACGCGGCGTACCGCCTGCTCTCCCACCGCTTCGCGAACAGCCCCGGTGCGGACGAATCGCTCCCTGAATTCGACAACCTGCTGATCGGGCTCGGCTACGACCCGGCGAACACGACGACCGATGGTGATTCGCCGGCGGCGATCGGCAACCGCATCGCCGAGGCGATGATCGCGTGGGGGTTCGAGGACGGGTCGCGCGAGGCGACCGACTACGACTACCCGCCGTACCAGCCGGTAAACGTCGAGATGCCTCACAACCTGCCGGGCACGAACGGCATGGAGTTTCCCAATCGCTGGCAGCCGCTGGCCTTCGAGTACCTCGTGCTGCAGAACGGCATCGTGATCGGTGCTTCGATCCAGGAGTTCATCGGCCCGCACTGGGGCGAGGTGGCGCCCTTCGCTCTGACCGATCGCGACCGGGATCCGGACACGGGACTCCACCATGATCCGGGCATGCCTCCGCTGCTCAACGGACCCGGAGACGAGGACTTCCGTGCGAACGCCGTCGCGTTGATCGAGAAGAGTGCGATGCTCGATCCGGCGGATTCGACCGTGATCGATATCGGGCCCGCGACGCACCACAACAACCCGCTCGGCTCCAACGACGGCGAGGGCTACGGCGTCAACCCGATTACCGGCGAGCCGTACCCGCCGGTGCTGTGCCTCGCGGCCGACTACTACCGTTGCCTGGCCGAGTTCTGGGCCGACGGCCCGGCGTCCGAAACGCCGCCCGGGCACTGGAACACGATCTTCAACAACAATGTCACGGACAGCCCGCTCGTCGAGCATCGGATCTGGGGCGATGGCGACCCGGTCGATCTGCTCGAATGGGATATCAAGACCTACTTCGCGCTGAACGGCGCAGTGCACGACGCGGCGGTCGCGGCGTGGGGCATCAAGGGCTATTACGACTACTCGCGACCCATCTCGCACATCCGCTACATGTGCGAGCGCGGGCAGTCGAGCGATCCGGACGGGCCGTCGTATCACCCGGAAGGAATCCCGCTCGTCGACGGACTGATCGAAGTGATCACCGAGGAGACCGCGGCCGAGGGCGGGCGCCACCACCACCTGATCGACAGCCTGCTGCTCGACCAGTTCGGCGATCCGATCATGACCCCCGACGGCGAGTTCATGTACTACGGAGAGGTCGGCGACATCGCGATCCGTTCGTGGCGCGGTACGCCGGATGACCCCGAGACCGAGGTCGGCGGCGTCGGGTGGATCCTTGGCGTTGATTGGATCCCGTACCAATTGTCGACCTTCGTCTCGCCAGCGTTCGCCGGATATGTATCCGGGCACAGCACCTTCAGCCGCGCAGGCGCAGAGGTGCTCAGCTTGATCACCGGGAGCGAGTACTTCCCGGGCGGGCAAGCGTCGTACACGCTCCCCGAGGGATGGCTGCACTTCGAAGACGGGCCGAGCGAAGATGTGACGCTGACGTGGGCGAAGTACTACGACGCAGCGGACGAAGCGGGCATCAGCCGCCTGTGGGGCGGGATCCACCCGTCGCAGGACGACCTGCCGGCGCGCATCATCGGTTCCGAGGTCGGCATCGCCGCTGCGGAATTGTCGAAGCGGTACTTCAACGGTCAGATCTCGTGCCCGGAGGATCTGGACGATTCCGGATCGGTCGGCATGTCGGATCTGACGCTGGTTCTGGCGAACTTCGGTCTGGAGGCAGGCTATTCGCTGGGCGACGTGAACGATGACGGCGTGGTCGACCTGCGCGACCTCAACAAGGTGCTCGCGCGGTACGGCGAGAGTTGCGACTGAACTGCACTGGATCCGACACCTTTGGGGAAATGAACAGGCCGCGGGCAATGCCCGCGGCCTGTTTTATTCGATGCATCGGAGCTCTCGTCGATTAGCCTTGCGGGACGAGCCCTGCGACCATCCGATCGGTGCGGTCGGAAACCACCACGCCGCCGGGCTTCTCGATAGTCACACCAAGAGCAGCAAGGTTGCTTGCGCGGATCTTGGCATCGATGGGGACGATGACGCGCCCTGACGAGGCGATGTTGAACACGCCGCCGTCGATGGGGTGCTCGTGATCGGCGGAGACCAGCCAGAGCTGGTATTGCTCCAGTTTCGGATCGTTGACCGGCATGTTCTCAAAGACCATGTAGCCTTCTTGACGCGGCTCGTTCCAGACGAACTTGCCCTTCACATCGAGCGCGCCTTCGCGCGGGTCGATGTCCGGAGCGAGCGTCCCGGCGGGCCAGGCGATCCAATCGCCGGAGACCGTGTCGGGTGCGGATTCGAGCGACGCGAGGCGATCCTCAACGGACTGGGCTCCGACGACGACGCTGTCGTCGTTCGTCGGTTCGGTCGGACGCATCCAGCCGACGGCGGCGATGGCGATCGCCGCAGCGGCGGCGATCCAGCCGGCGGCGCTGAGTACTGCGCTGGAGCCGGTCGGTGCGTTGCCCGAGGAAGGAAGCGGCGGCATCTTCAACTCGCCGGCCTCGCGGGCACGCCGAACTTGGGATTCCGGGCTGATGCTCCCGGCGACAGGACTGCTGTCAGCGGACCGGTTCCAAACGCCTTGGGCGGCGGCCGTCAGTTTGCCACGCAACGCCTCCGGCATCGGCTCGCTCTGAGCCTGGGCGTACAGGACGGCGGCTTCGGCGGCGGCGAGTTCGAACTCGTCGGGCTCGCGCCACCCATCTGAATCGGGCTCGATTTCGCCCAGTGCGCGATCGACCAACAGCGATTGTTCGCCCGTGGGATCGAAGTCGTAATCGTGTGTGTTGCTGTTATCACTCATGACAACACCTCACTTCCGGGAAAAAAGCGGACTTGGCCTGGGTTGCCCCCGGACCCGCCCGCAGAAGTGGCTTGTCGCGACGCGAGTAGATCGCGGAGTTTGATCAGGCCGCGCCTTGCGTGTGTCTTGACCGTGCCGAGTGGCATGCCAGTGGCTTCGGATATTCCTTCGTGGGTGAGCCCGTGGAAAATCGAGAGACGCAGAACGCGCTGCTGGTCCGTGCTCAGGTTCTTGAGTTCGCGTGCTGCGAACTGGGCTTCGTCGCTGAGTTCGGATGGTTCGAGGTCGGGCTGATCATCCGAGACCGTGTCTTCGAACATCGCTTCGCGCTGCGGGCGGCGCGATTCACGCCGGCGCCGGTCGATGAGTCGCCGGCGGGCGATCATCGCAACGAAGGTTGTCTCGGACGCGACGTCCGGATTGAACCGCGAGGCGGACTTCCAGACGTCGAGAAAGATGTCCTGCGTAGCGTCTTCCGCGTCGGATTCGGTGCGGGTGAACTTCCGGGCGAGGGACCAGACCAGTCCGCCGTAGCGGTCGATGCAGGCCTGAACCGCTTCGCGATCGCCGGAGGCGATGAGCGGAAGCAGACAGTCCGACGGGGGTTTTTGTGTCGTTGTGGTCACGCCAAACATGATAGCAGCCCGCTGGCGAAAGCCCAGATTGAGTGATGCTGTTGTCATGTGGAGCCTCGGGAGAATCCCGCTCGAAGGAGGAGAGCGGGTTGGAAAGTGACGGATCCCGTTCCCGGCAACCGCCACAGTGTGACCTTCGACGACGGAGGGAAGAGTCGTCGAAGCAGAGAGAGAGAGTCGATCAGGGAAGCAGGACGGCGTCGATGACGTGGATCACGCCGTTGGACGCTTCGATGTCGGTGGCGACAACGTTGGACTCGTTGATCGTCACGCCGCTGCCGTCAGCGTTGATGGACACGGACTGGCCGCCCAGGGTTTCGGCAGAGTTCAGCTTGACGACCTGGTCGGCGTAGACGCGACCGGGGATGACGTGGTACTTCAGGATGGCCTGCAGGGTCGCGCGGTTCTCCGGCTTGAGCAGGTTCTGGACCGTGCCGGCGGGCAGCGCGGCGAACGCCTCGTCCGTCGGCGCGAGGATGGTGAACGGGCCTTCGCCCACGAGAGCCGACGTCAGACCGGCGGCGTCCACCGCGGCGAGGAGCGTGTTGAAGCTCTCGGCGCCCTTGGCGACTTCCACAACGTTCTTGGTCTCGGGCAAGATCACGGTGTCGATGACATGGATCACACCGTTCGAAGCCTTGATGTCGGTGGCGGTCACGGTGGACTTACCATCGAGCTTGACCTTGCCATAACTGGTCGCGATGTCGATCCGCTGACCATTGAGCGTGGTGGCGTAGTCGAGGCCGGTGACCTTTTCGGCCATCACCGAGCCCTTGACGACGTGGTACTTCAGGATCGCCTGCAGCTGAGCCTTGTTCTCCGGCTTCAGGAGCGTTTCGACGGTGCCGGCGGGCAGCTTGGCAAACGCCTCGTCGGTGGGCGCGAAGACGGTGAACGGGCCCTCACCCTTCAACGCCTCGACAAGTCCTGCGGCCTGGAGCGCGGCGGCGAGCGTCTTGAATTGGCCGGCCTTGACGGCGGTGTCGACGATGTCGGCCTTCATGCCATGGCCGTCAAACGACACGTTGGTGACGTTCGCGTCATTCTTGACAACGGTTTTGGAACCGCAGCAGTCGCCGGCGGCGAGGACGGAGGACACAGCGAGGGCGCTGACGGCAGACGCGGCGAGGGTGAGTTTGCTGAGACGATTCATGTTGATTCCTTTATGAGGTGAGAACTCGAGTGAGATCGACCGGGTCACACCCGGCGTGGGGCACAGCCTGCGATGGTCCGAAGCACGCGTGCCTCACCGTCGCGAATCGACGGTCAGCTGTTTCGGACGACGCCGCTGTGCGTTTGGAGGCCGCGGCACGAACTGCCGCTTCCTCCGCAACGGATTCGCGAGAAGATCGAGATGGATTCACGAAGACGCGGAATCGGCGTGCGACGGAAGCCTGGATTTGTCCCAGTGGGACCTGTTTGTAGGGGGATCCCCGTTTTTTCGGGTGATCCCGAATCTGAAACGAGCGACGACGCGATACCGTAGGTGGTGGTCTACATGGAGACCCCACTCTTCTGACGATTGGCCGGGTCACGGTGATCCCTCGTGGGTCCGGTTTCAGAAAGGCAGGATCGAACGTGGCAGCGCAACAAACTGTGTATGTGGTCGATGACGATGCGGCGATGCGCAAAAGCCTTCGCTGGTTGGTGGAGTCGGTCGGCCTGAAAGTCGAGACGTACAGCTCCGCGGGCGAGTTTCTCGACGCGGTCAGTACGGACATGGTCGGCTGCGTGGTCCTCGATGTGCGCATGCCCGGCATGAGCGGGCTCGATCTTCAGGAGCAGCTCAAGGACGAGCGGATCTCGCTCCCGGTCATCATCATCACCGGGCACGCCGATGTACCGATGGCGGTCCGAGCACTCAAGGCCGGTGCGTACGACTTCATCGAAAAGCCGTTCAACGACCAGGTCCTGCTGGAGCGCGTGCAGAAGGCGCTGGAGGATGGGGAACAGGAACGCTTCGTCGAGGACCGTCGCAAGACGATCGATGCGAAGATCGAGACGCTGACGCCGCGTGAGCGACAGGTCATGGAGATGGTCGTCAACGGCATGGCGAACAAGCAGGTCGCCGCTGAGCTCGGCCTGAGCGAGAAGACGATCGAGGTGCATCGCAAGCACGTGATGGACAAAATGCAGGCCGGAAATGTAGCGGACCTGATCCGCATGGCGATGCGTGGTTCCTCGGTCCAGACGATCGACTAAGAGCTCCATTGAGATGCTTTGAGCCGCCGAATGGCGGCTTTTTCGTGCGCCGAGTGCGTGTTCCAAAGGGTCTCACCCGGAATTGGGCCTCAGAATCAGAGGATTTGGGAGCGAGCCGGGCGGTTTTCGGGTGATAATCACTCGGCGGTGTGGAGGCTCGCTCCCTCGCCACGGTTTTCCCTTCGGAGGTATGTCATGAAGCGTTCAGCGTTCACCACTCTTCGTCGCGCCGCGTTGGTCGGTAGCACGCTCGCGCTCGGGTTCGTCATGGCCGCGGCGGATGCGCCGAAGTCGTTCGAAACCAACGATCGCTATCTCGATGACCGGCTGCCCGTGGCGGAGCGCGAGTTGCTCAACGAGACCGTCGGCTACGAGTTCCCCGGCTTCGAGGCCTACGCCGATGATCTGACATGGATCGCCAACGAACCCGATGCGTCGGAGCTCGAGGGCAAGATCATCATCCTGCAGTCGTTCACCACGGCCGATGCGCAGCGTCGCTCGGTGCTGCGTCGCGCTGAGAACCTGGCTCGTCGAACAGACGAACAGGCGATCTTCATCGCGATCCATACCCCCGAGAACGCCGAGGAGGCCGAGAAGTTCGCGGATCGTTCGCGCATCCCGGTTGCTCTCGATACCAGCGGACGATTCTGCGACGACATGGGCTTCTGGAAGACTCCGGCGGCGGTGGTGATCGACCGTTCCGGGACCATCCGGATGGCCGGGGCGAACGTGCTCCAGGCGGCCCGGTTTGTGCCCGAGATCTACGACGAGGCCAGCGACGGCGAAGCGCCCGCGCTGCCGGACCGCGACGAGCGGGACGAGAAGAAGGGCAAGCCCGCCGACAAGCCCGCGGACGGGGTGGTGCGGTTCCCGGAGGCGCCGCCGGTCAGCGGCGCGAACGATCTGCGCGACAAGAAGGGGCCGGCGCTGCAGGTGCAGAAGTACATCACCGCGGAGCCGGAGACCGACGGCAAAGTCGTGATGGTCGAGTTCTGGGCGACGTGGTGCGGCCCCTGCATCGCCGGCATCCCGCACCTCAACTCGCTGCAGAATTCATTCCGCGAGGATCTTGTGATCATTGGCGTTTCGAATGAGGACGAGGGCAAAGTCAACGAGTTTCGTTCGAATCGGCGCAACCCGCAGTTCGAGTACACGATCGCCATCGATCCGCAACGCCGTATGGGTAATGTTGTCGGGAATCGATTCATCCCACATTGCATCGTGATGAGCAGCGACGGCGTCGTGCGTTGGCAGGGCTCGCCCCGAGATCTGACCCGTGCGACGATGGAAGCGATCGTCGACGCGAACAAGCAACTCGGGGCTTCGTCCGGGGGCGACGGATCGATGCGTTGGGTCAAGGACGACGAGAAGGATTCGGACTGATTTTCAGTCTGCATCCGTCCGGTCGAGCCGCGACGCCAGTGATCGTCGGTTTGTGCTGACGGTCAACCCGAACACGCGCACCGTCTCCAGCGAATCTTCGCGGAGTACCGTGGACGAGCCGCTGGCGTCGATGGACAGTAGGCGGTCGGTACGCCGGGTCACCGTGGACCGTCCGAGGGTCAGAACGAGCGTGGAGCGGATGTGCGTCTCGCGCGTGCCTCCCGGCGCGAGGCGCTCGCCGACGAGTTCGAGTTCGTACGCAGCGCTGCCGGTCTGCCGGCTGTTGCCCTCGATCGAGGTGATCGCTGATTCCGACGCGTGCGCTTCGCCGGGCCGGAGGGTTTCCGGGGCGACGACCAGCGCGGGCTCGTAGACGATCTCGATGTCCCGCTGCGGGTTGTACGACCGGCGGAGCAAAACCTCGCCATTCGGATTCGCCGAGAACCAGCGGGTGCCGAGACTGGTCGTGGGCGTGTCGTCGGCGGGCACCAGCAGCCGCTCGACACGGAGCAGGGTCTCGCTTTCACGCGAGACATTCTCGACAACCAGATCGCCCGATGCGTCGGTGTAGGTCCGGCTCGTGGGCTGCCCCGCGAAGAGCTGCGCGTAGATCTCGCTTGATGCCACACCGGTTCTCGGCGGGCTCGTCGCGGTTGCGGGCCACGGCGCGACTGCGGACGGACGGGCGCACCCGGCGATCGTCGCGAGCAGAATGCCGAGCAGCGCGGAGATCGGGCTGAGGCGATGGCGGGGCATGCCAAGAGGGTAGCAGCCAAGGCGCTGGCGGCTTCGGGTGGCGATCCGCTACTCTACGCGCATGGTCCGACTCCGGATGATCTTTGCCGTCGCGGGTTCCTGCGCTGTCGGGTTCGCCTCGGGCTGCGCCGACGACCTGCCCTTGGCCGGTGCCAACACATCGGAGGCGGAGAGCATATTTTCCGTCTTCGCGCCGCCCTCACCGACCGAGGCCGCGGCGATGGCCACCAACGAGTACAGCGCGGACGACCGGCAGCTCGGCATCCTTCTGCTCGCCAACGCACCGTGGGGCGGGGCGGATGTGTACGTGCGTCTGTACCGTCTGGGCCTCGACGATGAGGACGGCGCGGTACGGACCGCGGCGGTGCGAGCGATCGGGCTGCACGGGTCGCCGGACGACGCCGCGCGCATCGCCGAGCTGCTCGACGATCCGGACCGGTTGGTGCGCTGGGAAGCCGCTCGCTCGCTCCAACGCCTGCACAACCCGTCGGTCGTGGCTTCGCTCATGACCAAGACCAGCGGGGCGAACGAAGACGAAGTGCCGGTGCGTGCAGCGGCGGCGACGGCGCTCGGGCAGTACGCGGAACAGCGCGTGCTCGATGCGCTGATCCTCGCGCTCGACGATCCGGACCTGACCGTGAATGCTGCCGCGCGAGATTCGTTGAACACCCTCACCGGCGAGGACTTTGGCTACGAGCCGCGACCGTGGGTGGAGTTCGTCCGCGGGAACCCGGAGCCCTTCGCCGGGCGACAGACGTACACCTACCCGGCGTACTCGCGGGATCGGAAGTGGTTCGAGTGGTTCAACCCGTTCCTCGATATCCCGAACGAGATCTCAGCCGCGCCAGTCGGCATGACCGTTGAGGAGTTGCGCCGGGAGCGCGAAGACGCTTCTGACGGCTCGGGCGGATAATGCCGACATAAGGGCATGCGAGCGCTGCGCTACACAGGATCGGCTTCGGGCGATGCCCCATCGCTGCGTATGTTCTCGGACGCACCGTCGCCGTCGCCGCGTCCGGGCGAGGCGCTGATCCGTCCGTTGCGTGCTGGCGTGTGCTCGACGGATCTCGAGATCGTCCGCGGGTACATGGATGCCGACCGGAACGCCCGGCCGATCACTCTCGGGCACGAGTTTGTCGGCGTGGTCGAGGAGTTCAACCCCGCCACTCCCGTCCAGCAGGAACTCGTCAAGCGCCTGAAAGGCAAACGGGTCGTCGGCTCGATCAACGCCGTCTGCGGTGAGTGCGACATGTGTCGCAACGGCCTGAGCAATCACTGTCGGGATCGGACGGTGCTGGGAATCGCCGGGCGCGACGGCTGCTTCGCCGAGCGGTTCTGTTTGCCGATCGTCAACCTCGTCGCGGTGCCGGAGAGCGTGGATGACGATCACGCGGTATTCGCCGAGCCGCTGGCGGCGGCGATGCACGCGGCGCACCAGTTGCACTTCGAGGGCAAGCCGTACATCACGGTGCTGGGCGACGGGCGGCTCGGGCTGCTGTGCGTGCAGGTCATGAGCCAGCTGAACGCCAGCGTGCGTCTGATCGGCAAGCACGAGAAGAAGCTCGCGATGTGCGAGAAGTGGGGGATCAAGCACCGGCTGCTGCGCGACATCGGACGCCGCGCGGACCAGGACGTCGTGGTGGACTGCACGGGCTCGCCCGACGGCCTGCGCACGGCGATGCAACTCGTTCGCCCTCGCGGCACGATCCTGCTCAAAAGCACGTTCGCGCCTCGCGCCGACGATCCGGTCGATCTCTCGCCGCTGGTCGTGAACGAGACCGAACTGATCGGTTCGCGCTGCGGTTCGATCAGCGAGGCGGTGCGGGCGCTGGAGCAGCGCCGGGTCGATGTGGCCAGCCTGATCACCTCCCGGTTCGCGTTAGATAACGGCACGAAGGCGATCGAGGCGGCTTCGAGCGCCGAGCAGATCAAGGTGCTGATCGACTTCTGATTCGGTCAGTCAGCCGACTTGGACGAGCCCCGCAGCGACCAGCGAACCAAGCACGATGCACAACGCGATGCGGTACCAGCCGAACGCGCTCAAGCCGTGTTTCGTGAGGAACGCCACCAGCCACTTGATCGCCACCGCTGCGGAGAACGTGGCGACGACGAGCCCGAGCACCAGGGGGAGCGTGCCGAGCGCCTCGAACATGTTGGGCTCGCCGCGTTCAGCGGATTCCTGAAGGTTCCTGCGGAGCTTGTAGACGCACGCGCCGCCGAGGGTGGGCAGGCCAAGAAGGAAGCTGAACTCCGCCGCGGCTCGGGGCTTCAGGCCGATAAGGGTGCCCCCGGCGATGGTCATCATCGAGCGCGAGGTGCCGGGCCACATGGCGACGCACTGCAGGAAGCCGATGGTCAGCGCGTGCTTCCAGGTGAGGTCGTCGACATCCATGCAGAAGCGGGATTGCTCCTCGGGGACGCCCTCGGCTTCCTCTTCGATGAGGTGTCGGCCTCGCCAGCGGTCGAGCCAGATCATCCAGATCCCACCGGCGAACAGGGCTGCGAGGACCGGCCAGGTTGAGAAGAGGTACTTCTGGATCGTGCTGTCGAGCAGCACGCCGAACACCGCGGCGGGCAGGAACGCGACAAATAGGTTGATGAGCAGGCGCCTGCCCGCGTCGTCCTTGCCGACGAAGCCCTTGAGCATCTGGACGATGCGCGGGAAGTAGAGCCCGGCGACGGCCAGGATCGCACCGCCCTGGATGACGATGTTGAACGCGTCGACGTGCGGCCGGACCGCCTCGTCGAATCGCATCAGTTCGGTCGTAATGATCAGGTGTCCCGTCGACGACACCGGCAGGTATTCGGTGATCCCCTCAACGAGCCCCAGGATGATCGCCTGCCACCACTCCACTCGGTGCGCCCTCCGTGACGGGTCGGATCGGCGATCACGGTACCGAGCGCCAGCCCGGTCGAGACCACGCGTGAAAAACACATACGCCTGTCATGACGATCGGTTCGGTCAGGCTTCTCGGACCCACTTGAGCAGTCCGACCAGCGTCGGTGGTTTGCCGTATCGGAGCACGCCGATGCGGAAAATCTTGGCGGCGATCCAGACCATGACCGCAACGCCGGCGAAGCCGACAAGCAACGAGACTCCGATCTCCCAGAGCGGAACGCTGTGCGACGGCTGGCTGAGTCGCATCACCATCACAAAGGGCGTGGTGGGCGGGAAGAAACTGAAGATCCGGGCGACCACGCCGCCGGGGTTGTCCATGATCGAGAACATCAGCACGAACGGGATGATCAGGCTGAAGGTGATCGGGGCGTAGAGGGCCTGGGCCTCGCGGAGTTCGGTGACGGCCGCCCCGACGGCGACCATCATCGCGCCGAGGAAGAAGTAGGCCATGAAGAAGTACAGCGCCATCCAGACGATCTGGATGCCCGACGGGAGCACCGCGAGGTAGTTGAACCGGTCCGCCGCGGCGATGCCGACCGCGCCGTAGATGCCGACGATGGTCAGGCCGACAAGGCCCTGGCCGATGAGCTTGCCGATGAGCAGCTGCGTCGGTGAGACCGCCGAGAGCAGCACCTCCATGACGCGCGAGCCCTTTTCTTCGAGCGTTCCCATGAGCAGGTAGTTGCCGCCGGTGAGGACCGAGGCGTAGATCAGCATCATGAAGATGAACGGCAGGAAGCGGACGAGGTCGGCGTTCGGCCCGGCCTTGTCTCCGTCTTCCGTGACGAGCGTGGTGATGGCTTGCGGCGAGTTCTCGGCGATCAGTAGCACGGTTGCCGGATCGATGCCGGCCTGCTCGTAGCGCGTGTTCTGGATGACGCGATGGACCGCGCGCTGGATGTCACCGAGGTAGTCGGGGTCAAGCGAGGGAGCGCGATCGATCCGGTACTGGCTCGGACCGAGGTTGTTCGGATCACGCGTGGCCGGACCAGCCTCGGCGTCGGTCGGAACAGGGATACGGACGGACTCCTCGGAGACGACGACGAGCGCGAGGTAGTCGCCGGCGCGGACCTGCTCGCGCAGTGCTTCGAGATCGGCCTCGTTCGGGTCGATCGGGACGATGTCGACGTCGGTGCCGTCGTCGTCGGCGCCGATCATCGCCTCGGCCATGGGGATGGCGTTCATCGCCTGCTCACGCATCTCAGGGGGCAGGCGGTTGATCTGGTCGCGGAGCGCCTGCATCTGCGCTTCGGCCGCGCGGGCCCGACCTTCCGGGGAGAAAAGATCGCTCAGGTCGGCGGTCAGCGTCTGGCCGGGGGTCGAGTCCACAACGGCAATCCGGCCCTGCATCGGCGGCTTCTCGGAATCGAGCAGCCCCGTCGCACCGACGAAGAACATCAGGCCCCAGATGACTGCCGGGACGATGACGGCACCGATGAAGAACGCCGGGGTAAGGGCGGTGACCTTGTACTCGCGGACGGCGGCGGCGTAGATCTTCCACATGGCTCAGTTCCCCTCCACGCCGGCGGCCTGGGCCGAAACCGATGCTCTCACGCTGTCTTCGGAGTCCTTGGTGCTGACGAGACTCACGAAAATGTCCTCCAGCGTCGCCCTCCGTGACTCGACGCGACGGAGCGGGATCGCTTGGGCCACGCGCGCCAGCACGGCGCTGTGGTCGGCCCCGTCGCGGAGCGTGGCTTCCATGTGGGGAGGCGTCGAGCCCGAGACGGGGACGGCCCGGACCGAGGCGATGCCCTCGATGTTCTCGACGGCGGAAGTGTCGTCACCGTGCCGGTAGCCGCTGGGCTCGATGACGAGCGTGCGCGGGTTGTGCTGCTCGCGGATCTCGTCCATGGTGCCGTCGAGGAGCTTTTTGCCGTTGTTGATCAGGAAGATGCGGTTGCAGATCTGCTCGGCCTGCTGGAGGACATGGGTCGAGAAGATGATGGTCTTGCCCTGCTCGTGGAGATCGTTGATGAGCGTGCGGAGCAGGCGTCCGTTGACGGGGTCGAGGCCGCTGAACGGCTCGTCGAGGATGATCAGGTCGGGGTCGTGGATGATGGTGGCGAGGAACTGGACCTTCTGCTGCATGCCCTTGGAGAGCTCCTCGCAGCGTTTCTTCTCGACGCCGGGGAGCTCGACGCGTTCGAGCCACTCACCGATGCGGTCTTTCAGGATGTTCCGGTCCACGCCCTTGAGCATCCCGATGTAGGTGAGGAAGGCGTCCACCTTCATCTTGCGATAAACGCCCCGTTCCTCGGGGAGATAGCCGATGAGGTCCTTGGACTCGATGGCGGTGGGGCGTCCGAGGACGCTGATCCGGCCTGAGTCGGGCGGGAAGATGGACATCACCATGCGGATGGTGGTGGTCTTGCCGGCACCGTTGGGGCCGAGGAAGCCGCAGAGCGAGCCGCGTGGCACGGTCAGGTCGAGGTTGTCGACCGCGGTCTTCTCGCGAAAGCGCTTTGTCACGCCCTGGATCGAGATCGCGGGGGCATCGGCGTCCTGGCTTGGCTGGATCACAGGTGTCCTCGTGAGGGTGAAACTGGGGAATGGGGGACGGCGGCGATTCTACCGGCTGCGGTTGGTTCGGAAGCTGGTGAGAAGAATTTCGCCCATGAAGCGGCTTTCATCCATTGATCCGGATAAATGGATACAATGAACGCAACGGCAATAATTCCTGCTTGATAATAGGTGTATTGGTGGATACGAACACGACTCCCCGCTACGACATTTCCGACTACGCCGCAGCTTCGGCCCTCGGCAAGGCGCTGCATGAACGGGTCCTGGTGCTCGACGGCGCGATGGGTACCTCGATCTACGAGCGCGACCTCAGCATCGAGGGAGACTATCGCGGGTGCGAAAACTGCACGGACATCCTTGTCGAAACCCGTCCGGATGTGATCAAGGAGATCCACGAGGAGTTTCTGGCGGCGGGCGCGGACTGCATTGAGACCGACAGCTTCGGCTCGGCCAAACTGGTGCTCAACGAGTTCGATATCGCCGACGAGTGCTACGCGCTGTCCAAGCGGGCGGCGGAGATCGGGCGCGAGGCGGCGGACGGGTACTCGACGCCGGAGAAGCCGCGCTTTGTGATGGGCTCGATGGGTCCGGGCACGAAGCTGGTGACGCTGGGCAACACCGACTGGGACACGATGCTGGATTCGTACACCGAGCAGGCGCGCGGCCTGATCGATGGCGGCGTGGATGCGCTGCTGATCGAGACCTGCCAGGACCTGCTGCAGGTGAAGTGCGCGATCAACGCGGTGCTGGCGGCGCTTCGCGAGCGGGGCAAGACGGCGGCCGAGGTGCCGATCATGGTGAGCATCACGATCGAGCAGCAGGGGACGATGCTGCTGGGTTCGTCGATCGAGGCGGCGGTCGCGGCGCTGCGCGACTTCCCGATCATGTCGCTCGGACTGAACTGCGCGACCGGGCCGGCCGAGATGAGCGAGCACCTCCACTACCTCGCCAAGCATTGGGACCGGCACATCACGGTCGTGCCCAACGCGGGTCTGCCGGTGCTGGTGGAAGGCCGGACGGAGTACCCGCTGAAGCCCGAGCCCTTCGTCGAGGCGATCGAGAAGTACGTCGAGGAGTGCGGCATCGCCATGGTCGGCGGCTGCTGCGGCACGACGCCGGCGCACATCAAGGCGCTGGCGGAGCGCGTCGGCGGTCGCAAGCGCGTTGAGGTCGAGAAGGAGCCCCGCAAGGCCCAAGTCGCCTCGCTGTACTCCGCGGTGGATTCGCGCCAAGACCAGTCGTTCCTGATCGTCGGCGAGCGCATGAACGCGTCGGGCTCGCGCAAGTTCAAGCGCCTGCTCGAGGAGGAAGACTGGGACGGCATGATGTCGCTGGCGCGCGAGCAGGTGCGCGAGCGATCGCACGTGCTCGATGTGAACGTGGATTACGCCGGTCGCGACAACGCGGACGACATGGGCGAGGTCGTGCAGCGCACGGTGCGTCAGGTCGATGCGCCGCTGATGATCGACTCGACGCAGGTCGAGACGATCGAGGCCGGGCTGAAGAGGGCCGCGGGCAAGTGCGTGATCAACAGCGCGAACTTTGAAGACGGCGAGGAGAAGTTCGATCAGATCTGCCAGCTCGCGCGGACCTACGGCGCGGCGCTGGTCATCGGCACGATCGACGAGGACAAGGAAGCGGCGATGGCTCGTACCGCCGATCGCAAGTTCGAGATCGCCAAGCGCGCGATCGAACGAGCACGCGACCGGCACGGGCTGCTGGTGGAAGACATCTTCATCGACCCGCTGGTGCTCCCGATCTCGACGGGCATGGACGATGATCGTCGCTCGGCGCTGGAACTCGTCGAGGGCACGAAGCGGATCGCCGAAGCGTTCCCCGAGGTGCAGCTCACCTGCGGGCTGAGCAACGTGAGTTTCGGTTTGAAACCGGCCGCGCGAGCCGTGCTGAACTCGGTTCTGCTCGCCGAACTGACCCGGGCGGGCATGACGAGCGCGATCGTGCACTCCAGCAAGATTATCCCGCTCAACAAGATCGAGGACGAGCACAAGGATGTCGCTCTGCATTTGATTTACGACCGGCGCAGCAAGGCCAACGGCGGAACCGGTTTGCCCGAGGGCGTCGCCGACGAGAACTACGATCCGCTGCAGGCGCTGATCGACCTGTTCAAGGATGTCGACGATGTCGGCGGCTCGAAGGTGAGCAAGGCCGACATGACACTCGAGGAGCGCCTGCGGGCGCACATCATCGATGGTGAGAAAGAAGGGCTCAAAGAGTGCCTGGACGAGGCGCTCGAGAAGTACCAGCCGCTGGAGATCATCAACGATCACCTGCTCGACGGCATGAAGACCGTCGGCGAGCTGTTCGGCTCGGGGCAGATGCAGTTGCCGTTCGTGCTGCAGAGCGCGGAGGTCATGAAGAAGGCGGTCGCGCAGCTCGAGCCGCTCATGGAGCGGGTCGAGGGCGAGACGAAGGGCAAGATCGTGCTCGCGACCGTCAAGGGCGACGTGCACGACATCGGTAAGAACCTCGTTGACATCATCCTGAGCAACAACGGCTACACGGTCTACAACATCGGCATCAAGCAGCCGATCAACTCGATCATCGACAAGTGGCTGGAGACGAAGGCCGACGCGATCGGGCTGTCCGGTCTGCTGGTCAAGTCGGTGACGATCATGGAAGAGAACCTCAAGGAAATGAACGATCGGGACATCAAGGTTCCCGTTGTCCTCGGTGGAGCGGCGCTGACGCGCCACTACTGCGAGGGGCATCTGAAGGGCGTTTATCAGGGCGAACTGTTCTACGGGCGCGACGCGTTCGCGGGCCTGCGCACGATGGACCACATCGTGGGCGGCAAGACCGATGTTCTCCACGAGGAAGTCGCCGAGCGGCTGAAGAAGCGTGGCGAGGCCGAGGAAGTCGTCGCGCGATCCCGCGCCGAAAAGGCAAAGCAGCAGGATGAGTTCGCCGCGAGCAAGGGAGCCGACGGCGGCGCCGCGACGGCGGAGAAGCTGCGTTCTGATGTCGCGCGTGATGTGAAGGTGCCCGCCGCTCCGTTCTACGGCAGCCGCGTGATCGAGGGGCTGGACCTCGACGAGATCTACCCGTTCATCAACCCCGTCGCGCTGTTCCGCGGCCAGTGGCAGTTCAAAAAGGGGCCGCAGTCCGACGACGAGTACCAGGCGATGCTCGAAGACAAGGTGTACCCGATCTTCGAGGACCTGAAGACCCGCCTGCGCGACGAGAAGATCCTTGAGCCGAAGCTGGTGTACGGCTACTGGCCCTGCCAGTCCGATGGCGATGATCTGCGGATCTATGACCCGAATGATCACGACAAGGTGATCGAGAAGTTCACCTTCCCGCGACAGGACGGCAAGAAGCAGTTGTGCATCAGTGACTTCTTCCGTTCGGTCGAGTCCGGCGAGAAGGACGTGATCGGCTTCACCTGCGTCACGATGGGCCCGCGCGTCAGCGAAGAGGCCAAAAAACTGTTTGAGGCCAATGACTACGCGGCGTACCTCTACATGCACGGTATGGGCGTGGAGACCGCCGAGGCGCTCGCCGAGCTCTGGCACAAGCGGATGCGCACCGAACTGGGCATCGGCAACGAGGACTCGCCGAAGATCAAGGACCTGTTCCGCCAGAAGTACCGCGGCTCGCGCTACTCGCCTGGCTACCCGGCCTGCCCCGACATGAGCGACCAGGAGATCCTCTGGCGACTGCTCGAGCCGGGCCGGATCGGCTGCGAACTGACCGAGAACTGGCAGATCGATCCGGAGCAGTCGACCAGCGCGTTCGTGGTGCATCACCCCGAGGCGAAGTACTTCAACGTTTGAGCAAAGCGGTCACGACCGAAACGGCCTTGCCCAGCCGTCACAATCGGCAGGGTCGGTGCCGGTTTGACGCGCTTTCGCTTCCGCACCGGGCGGGTTGAAAGCGAGCCTTCGGGTATGACCAGGACACTTCGCTATCGTGCTTACCTTTCCGCTTCGCTCCTTGCCGTTGCCGGCGGGCTCATCGGCTGCTCTTCGAACGGCTATTCCTCCGGTTCTTCGTGGGATGGGCTGACGCAGGCCGAGCAGGCCGCGGCGCAAGCCGGCATCGACCAGGTGGAGCGGATCTACAACCGCGATCCGATCGAGTCCGCCAGCGGTCTCGCCGAGGCGGCGGAACTCGAGTTCTTCGTCGCGGTCGACCCGTCCGATCCGCTGATCGGCGTGGTCCGCAGCGCGGTGGACGAGCCGGCCAGTGACTCGGACCAGTTCCGTTGGATCCCGATGGTCGACGCGACCACCTTCCGCGAGGTCGGCCGGAGCGTGCCGTCGCCGAAGATCAACCTGCCGCCCTACGAGTCGCGCTCCAGCGGCCTCGTGGTGTCACGCTACATGAATACCTACTACCTGTTGGTCCACAACACCGGCTCGAAGCGCGCCTGTGCGGGTTTCGCGCCGGGGTTCGCGGTCTCGAACGCCGAGGTGAACTTCGACAAGTTCACGCGCCCGACGGTGGACTTCGCCCTTCGCCCTCAACGGGCCCGGGACCGAGGCGCTGCGTCGCTTGACCTCCGGGAACAAGGGCTTCCGCCATCGCCGCGGTCGTCGACGGTTGGGTGATCTGTGCGCCGCGCGTCAACGGCCCGGTCAGCAAGGGCTCGCTCACGACCGGCACCATGACCTTTACCCAGGCCGAGGAACTGGCGATGCGCCTGAACGCGGGTGCGGAGCCGACACCGGTTCAGGGCGAGGTCGAGATCTCGACCGTCCCCATCGAGGACTGATATGCCGGGAAGGGTTCCACCGGCCGGCTCGCGTGGTGGCTTTGGTATCCTCCGCGTATGAGCGCAAGCGCGACCCAATCCCTCGATTCTCAGGCGTTTCTCGACGATCTCCGCTTTCGCGGCCAGCTCTACCAGTGCACCGATGAGCCGGGCCTGACCGAGCACCTGCGGACTCCCCGGAAGCTGTACTGCGGGCTCGACCCGACCGCGCCGAGCCTGACCATCGGCAACCTCGTGCCGCTGATGCTGCTCAAGCGGTTCCAGCTGGCCGGGCACACGCCGTACATCCTCGCGGGCGGCGCGCGACCGGGCTGATCGGCGACCCGTCGGGCAAGGAGGCCGAACGGTCTTTGCGCACACGCGACGAGATCATGGGCAACGTCGAGGCGCAGTGCCGGATCTACCGCTCGCTGTTCGATGTGGATTCCGGATCATCTAACGCCGCCCGGCTGGTGAACAACATCGACTGGATCGAGAAGATCAGCTGGCTCGAGGCCCTGCGCGACATCGGCAAGCACTTCTCGGTGAACCAGATGATCCAGCGCGATTCGGTGAAGAACCGGCTCGAGGGTCGCGACCAGGGGATCAGTTACACCGAGTTCAGTTACGTGCTGCTGCAGGCTTACGACTTCCTGCACCTCTACC
>CAXIWF010001063.1:0-30457 GCA_964036045.1 Eutreptiella sp. 'Long Island Sound 2002' | reverse complement strand
GACCCATCGCTTGCGCGATTGGGCTCTGATCTCTCGGCCTTCGCCTTTGCTTTGGCGCGCATCGTCCGGCGCAGGCGTTTCTCGCGCTGGACGGTGCGGATGTGGAGGAGGGTTTGGGTTGCCGCGAGGCGTTGGCGGTTGCGCTCCTTGGCGTAGAAGGCGTCGAGCTTCGAGTCGCCGGTGCTCTGGAGCGGCGTCATGCAGTAGATCAGCGCTTCCATTGCCTTGGTCTGCGCGGCGACCATCGTCACCTCGGACTCGATGCGTTTGATGCGGTAGATCGTCTTCAGCTGCGCGAGGACTTCCTCGGCGCTCTGGGTGTTGGTGTTGGCGGTTTCGGACGGCTGCTTCGCTGCGGTGTGCATGGGTGCACCTCCCTTTCCCTTAGGGGCAGCGGGCCCGCTCAGCGCGCGCAGGAGGTGGTGATGCGAAAAAGCATCGCGGGAATCCGCAGGAACGACGGGCGGAAAACTTTTTGAGAAAGTCGGAAAGTGAACATGCGCCCGAGCCCACGCGGCGCGCGCCGGGGCGGACTTGCGCGCTTCGCGGGGCCTTCGCTTTGCTCAGACCCCGGCACCCCTAGGGGACTCGCATAGCCGCCTGAGGAGGGCGGCCATGGCACACACAGGCAGTACTGGCCGGCGAGCGGCCAGTGGCACGTGGCACGTGCTCATGCGTTTCGGGTGATCAGGCGCCGACGCGGAGGCGTTCGCCGAGGAAGTCGGGGAGGCCGAGGCGGGCGATCTTGTCGCCGACGGCGTCGATGTCGTAGGCGACGCGCTTGATCTGGAAGGTGTTCGACTCGGTGTCGAGCAGGCCCCAACTGGCGTCGGGGTTGCGATCGCGCGGCTGGCCGACCGAGCCGGGGTTGATGATCGTCTGGCGGTCCTCGGGCAGCGGCATCGCGACGTTGCCGGCCAGCGGCAGGATCTCGATCTGGTTGAGAATGTCGTGGGCGCCTTCAAGCGAGGTGAACATAGAGGGAACGTGGGTGTGCCCGACGGCTCCGATGCGGGTGCGCAGGCCGAAGAACGAGCGCGAGGCCGACTCGGTGCAGTACAGGTATTCGTACTGGTGCGGGCCGAAGCTGGCGTGGGCTGCGGTGAGGTCCTCGACCTTGGCCATGTCCGGGAGTGTCGCGAGCAGGTTCACGTGCTCATCGGGAAGGAGTTGACGGGTGATCTGAATGGAGACCTGGGCTCGCTGGTTGAAGCGGCGCGACATCGCCTCGTTCACGACTGCTTCGTCGTGGTTGCCGAGAATGATCTTGTCGCAGACGGTGAAGGCGAGTTCCACGCACCGGACCGGGTCTGGGCCGTAGCCGACGATGTCGCCGAGGCACACGACCTGATCCACCGCACACCCGGCGATGTCGCGGAGGACCGCGTCGAATGCCTCGAGGTTGGCGTGGATGTCGGAGATGAGTGCGATGCGGGGCATGGGCTGGGCCTGTTGGGTCGGCTCGGGACGCTGGTTTGGGGTGTATCGGCCAACTGGCGGCTTGATCGATACCTCTCGGACGGTTCGGTCGGGAGTTTGTTCGAACTGAGACGCTCATCGTTTCGCGTTCTGTCACGAAACGATGCGATGTGGCGGGAATTTGGCTGATCTCGGCCTGTGCCAAACGAAAAGCCGACCGGCGGATTGCCGGTCGGCTTCGGATTGCGATGCGATTGTCCGAACCGCTGTTCGGTCTGGGCCGGCGGGCTCAGTCCTTCTCGTCGTCGTCGGTGCGGAGGACGACCATGTCCTCATCGATATCGGACGAAACCTCGATGAGCCCGGCGAGCGGGTCGTCGGAGATCTTCTTGCGGTTGTCGCCGCGGGACTTGGCCTTCTTGCCGCCCTTGAGCTTCTCGGTATCACCGGTCTCGGCTTCGCGCTCGGCCTGTTTCTCTTCGGCCTTGGCCTTGCCGGCTTCCTTTTCGGCTTCCTTTTCGGCCTCTTCGCGGGCCTTGAGTTTGTCCATCTCGCGCTTGGCGGCTTCGACCTTCTGCTTCTCGGGGGTCAGCATCATGGAGATCTGACGTCCCTGTGAGCGCGGGGGCATTTCGACCTTGGCGATGTCAGACAGTTCCTCGACGATGCCGCGCAGGCGGTCCATGCCGATGTTCTGGTGGGCCATCTCGCGGCCGCGGAAACGCTGGATGAAGATGACCTTGTCGCCGTCCATAAGGAACCGTCGGGCCTGGTCGACGCGGATCTGAACATCGTGATCGTCGATCTTGGCGGATCGTCCGAGACGGACTTCCTTGATCTCCTGCGTCTTGCGGAGGAACCGCCCTTGCCCTTCTTGGACTGCTCGTACTGGTACTTGCCGTAGTCCATGATCTTGCAGAGGGGCGGGCGCGAGTCGGCCTGGATCTCGACGAGATCGAGACCGGCATCTTCGGCCATGCGGAGAGCGTCGCCGGGTGTCGATGACCCCGACCTGCTCGTTGTTCTCGTTGATCAGACGGATCGGCGAAATGCGGATCTCGTGGTTGACGCGCGTCTTGCGCACCGGGCCGGTGGCCCTGTAGAAACGCCTAGAGATGTCTGTGCTCCTTCAATGGTGGATCCGGCTGGACACGCCGGATGGTGCAATGCGACCCGGTCAGCGATCCGCGCTGAGCGGGCAATGGTCGGACGGATGGGGGAAAGACGGCGTGATCATCGAGAGCGTCGGGACGCGGAACGAGTCGGAACGCCGCGTCGCGCGACACCCGAGCAGCGACCCGCTGCGAAGGATATCGGCGATATGGACTGGTGTTTCGACAACGATTGATCACTCCGAGGCACGGGCGTGCCTCTGGCAACAGGGTACCCCCGGCTGGGAGGGTGGGCAAGAAGGAGTTATCTGGAACCTTTGCCGGAATGGGGGCTTGCGGGTCTGGACGGACACGGATCGGCGGCATCCATATATAGTGTGCGTGGTCCTTATCCCCCACTGATGGTGTAGCCAAGGTGTTGCCTCGATGATCTGTCCGTACTGCGACTCAAACGACGACAAGGTCATCGACAGCCGCGCGAGCGAGGCCGGACGGGTGATCCGTCGGCGCCGCCAGTGCCTGGGCTGCGGCAAACGGTTCACGACGTACGAGCGGGTCGAGGAAACGACTCGGCTGATGGTGATCAAGCGGGATGGATCGCGCGTGCCGTTCAGTCGGGACAACATCCTTCGCGGCATCGCGGTGGCGTGCGGCAAGCGACCGGTGGCGGAGGAAGTGAAACTTCGGATCGCCGAGGAAGTTGAGGATCTGGTGCACCGGACCTTTGATCGCGAGGTGGAAAGCCGCGAGATCGGTGAAATGGTGGCGGACCGTCTGAAGGATGTCGATGAGATCGCGTACGTTCGTTTCGCGAGCGAGT
Organism: Eutreptiella sp. 'Long Island Sound 2002'; assembly: GCA_964036045.1. Lineage (NCBI taxonomy): Eukaryota > Euglenozoa > Euglenophyceae > Eutreptiales > Eutreptiaceae > Eutreptiella > Eutreptiella sp. 'Long Island Sound 2002'. The sequence continues at coordinate 27,106 of CAXIWF010001063.1, read as the reverse complement.
ACTACCAGTTCCGCAACGTTGGTGACATCCTTAAGCAGCTCGAGGAGATGAACCAGCGGGTGCGGGATGTGCCGAACCAGCAGGCGCTGTTCGAGGCGTCGGAGGGTGACGGCAAGGCAAAGAAGCCGCGTTCGAGCGGGGGCGAAGAATGACAAATGAGCGAGTGCGGGGCATCTGGATCGCTTTGTCCTGCGGTGTCGTGCTGCACGGCGCGTGGGGCTGCTCGTCGTCGGGCGAGCAGGCCTCGGTTGAGCCGGAGGGCGCCGACGCCTCGAACGGGGCGGTCATGATTCAGGTGGATGCGGCGAGCGCTGTCAGGTTGCGCCGTCTCGCGGACTCGAGCGTGGCGGCGGCGGCGCGGTCGTTCGGCCCTGCCGAGGGATTGCCGCTGGATGTGCTCGGGGCTCGGCTGTTTCGCAGTCGCGGGTGCATCGAGTGTCACGGCCCGGGGGCTGAAGATCCGGTCGGGCCGGACCTGGTAAACGCCTTCGGGACGATGCGTGAGGTCGAGGGACGGTCGGCTCTGCTGATGGACCTCGACTACATCAATGTCGCGCTGATGCGCCCGGACTCGCTGATCGCGAAGGGGTACTCGAGCGGTGTGATGCCGAGCTACGAGGGGACGCTGTACCCTCGCGAGGTGCTCGCGCTGGCGGTGTACCTGCAGGGCATGGCCGAAGCCCCGACGGTCCCGGTCGCGTCGACCGAGCCGGATTCAGACGTTCTGGAGGTCGAGCCCAGCACGACGGTCGAGCGCGTTGAAGCCCCGCTGATCGAGGAAGTCGAGCAGCCGACGCCCGTCGTCGAACAGAATGCGGAAGCGGCGCCTGCCCGGAGCGACGGGCGACCTGAGTGGTGGTTCGACGGCGTTCGCCGTTCCGACGGTCGGGTGTGGGTGTGCGTCGAGGTGCTCGGCGACTCGTTCGCGAGCACTCGGAGCGCGACGATCGAGCGGGTCAGGCGGTCCTGGCCGAACGTCTGGGGCTCGGGCCTTCGGATGAACTGAACGACACGCGCGTGAAGTACATCTGGGTGACGCCGCTCCCGAACCGCGGCGTGGAGCGCCGGTACGCGGGCTACGCGATGATGTCGGCGATCGCGGATTGAACGCGGGCGGTCATCGGACGCTATTCGGTTGGGACAGACCGCGGGGTCGCGCTCAGACGCTGACTTCGCGCTTTTGCGGCGCTTCTCTGCGGCGGCTTCCATGAACTCGCGCAGGTCTTCGGGCATGTAGAGGATCGCGCCGCTGGTCGGGCACTGCACGAGTTCCGACTTGGAGAGCAGCCGGTTGACGAGTTCGACGGGGAGCATGGTGTTGGACACCTCGCAGGTGTACTCCATGTTCCGGCGATCGACCTCGACCACCGCGGACATGACGTCTTCGATGTCGTTGCGCTCCATGCGGTCGTTGTAGATCGACAGCGCGGAGGCGGGGACATCGGCGACCACCTGCTCACGCTCCTTCTCGAGGGCCTTGAGCTGGTCCTTGATCTCGGCTTCGCGGGTGTCACGGTCGTTCTTGGCGACGGTGCGCACCTTTTCGACAGCGGCCTTCTCTTCTTCGAGAGCCTTGAGTTGCTCGCGGAGCGTGTCGAGGGTGTTCAGGGTGCCGATGGCGCGGTCTTCGATAAGACTCTTGTCGGCCTTGAGCGTGTTGATTTCAACGAGGGTCGCGGAGTGTTCCTTGCTGGTTTTCGCGTTGTTCATCCGCTCGCGCAGCATGGCGACGCGATCGTCGATGCCCTTGGTCTCGTTCTCGTCGTTGTGGGCGGTGGCTTCGAGCTGGCGGACCTGGGCGTTGAGCGACTTGAGTTTCTCATCGATCTCCGCGAGCTTGCGATCCTGTGCCTTGAGGTAGATTTCCGCTGAGCGGAGACGGCTCTTGAGACCGTCCAATCGCTGGTCTACCCGGTACAGTTTCAACAACTGGGTGGTTACGCCCATGTAGTACTCCTCGTCTGCCTCGATGGTTAAGTATAGCACCGGCTTTGGCTTGACGGGGGCGGGAGGCGCTGTTTACCGGCGATTCCGGTGATGTTTCGTGGGGTCGCCGAGGGCGTGAGCGGGTTACTGGCCGGTGGCCGCGAGGAACACCCAGAACGCGACGGGGGCAACGAGCAGCGGCGAATCGATGACGTCCATGATGCCGCCGAAACCGGGCAGTGCTTTGGAGTAATCCTTGACGCCGGCATCGCGTTTGAACATCGATGCGATGAGGTCGCCGCCCTGTCCGACGAGGCCGAGCAGGGTGCCGATCAGGCTTGCCTCCCACCAGGCGATCGCGAGGAGGGAGGCGGCATCGGGGGTCTCGACCAACGAGCGCCCGAGGGCCCAGACTCCGAGGGCGACGAGCGACGAGACGATCAGGCCGCCGAAGAGGCCTTCCCATGTCTTGCCGGGGCTCAGCCACGGGATGAGTTTGTGGCGTCCGATGGCAGAGCCGGTGAAGAACGCGCCGATGTCATAGCTCTTGGTGATCAGCAGGGTCGCGAGCAGTTCCCACGCGCCGAACTCCCGCCGGATCAGGAACAGGAAGCCGGACATGAGCCCGAGGTACACGAAGCAGATGAGGGCGACGCCGGTTGCGAGAACGACGCCGGCGGTTGTGCGGTTGCGTGAGTAGAAGATGATGGACCCGAGCATGGCGAGGCCGCCGGCCGAGGCGACGATCGCGATCGACGTCTGGCTGGAGAATCCGCTCGGGGTGAGCGTGCAGGCGGCGAGGCCGAGCAGCGCGCAGGTTGAGAGCAGGCGTCGCGAGGCTTCGGTGCGGAGGGCACGCATGAGCGGTGCGATCTCCTGGACGGCGCCGAGGATGCCGATCGCGATGAGCGGGAGCAGGATGATGCCCGCGTGACCGGTCTGACTCTCCATCCAGACGTCGAACCAGATCGCGCCGACGAGCAGTGCGATGAGGACGGGGCCGAAAATGAGGCGGTGTTTGAGCACGGGCAAGAGGTTACCGGCAACGGCTCGGGCCAGCGCGGGATTGGCGCCGGAGAGCGTGCGCACGACAGCACCGCGTCTGGCGACGCGGTGCTGTGCGGGGTTCAGGATTCGGTCCAAAGGAGTCGATCAGGCCCGCTTGGGGCGGCGACGCGAGCAGCCGACGATGAGCGCGAAACCGGCCAGAGTGGCGGTGCCCGGCGTGGGAACGGCGCGGGCGATGACGTTTGCGCGGACGTCGTTGTAGTCGTAGTCGCTGCCGGAGCCGACGATGTCTTCGATGTGGAGCGTGCTGGTCCGCATCGAATCGGCGACGGGCGTGATTTCCTTCCAGCCGAACTGGTTCAGGTCATTGGGAGAGTCCGTCCGCAGCACGTAGCGGATGTTTCCGTTCGACTTGTTGCCGCGAAACACCTGATAGGCGAAGTGCAGCACGGTCCCCTGCTCGAATTCACCGATGGAAACGGTGTGTCCGGGCGCGGTGCCGTGGTTGTCGAACAGGAACTGGCCTATCCCGTACTGGTCCGAGTCGTCGGCGGGGTGCATGATGCCCCCGACTTCGGCTCCCGTGAAGTAGAGCGAGCCGGTCCAGCCCGCACTCTGAGATACGAACGAGACATCGAACGCTCCCGTCTGTTCGACCTGGTACGTGGTGCCGGTGATGACCGACGCGGACGCCCCTGTTGCGGCGCCACCCACGCAGGCGGCGGCGACAGCCGTCTTGATGTACCGCTTCATAGAAATACCTTCCGTGGTTGGAGCCCGGCCTCGGCACAGCGCCCTGCCGCCCGCTCGTGAAACGCGACCGGTCGGCTGGCTTCGACCAACCGCCCCCGCTCGCACTGCGAAGTTCCGATTCAGGGGGGGAGATTCCAAGTCGCTGCGTGGGAGAAACCCGGGCGGGGTTCGGTTTGTGCGGGTGCGCCGGGCGGGGATACGGCCGTTGCGCGGCATCGGACGAGGGCGAGACAGGCCCGATACACTGCCCGGACTGACCCGAAACCGCCCTCAGGAGCCCGAAGACACGATGCCGAGCACCGAGACCATCAACCCGCTGCGCGCGACCAACGAGGAGTTCCAGCAGATCGAGAAGGAGATCCGGCTGGGGGGCGGGCTGAAGGCCATCGAGCGCCAGCACGAGAAGCAGCGGCTGACAGCGCGGGAGCGGATCGACCTGCTCGTGGATGACCCGGCGGGGTTCACGGAGCTGGGACTGTGGGCGGCGTATGAGATGTACACCGAGCACGGCGGCGCTCCGGGCGCGGGCGTGGTGACCGGGGTCGGCACGGTCGAGGGGCGGACCTGCATGATCATCGCGAATGATGCGACGGTGAAAGCAGGCGCGTTCTTCCCGATGACCTGCAAGAAGATCATCCGGGCCCAAAACATGGCGCACATGGCGCGGATGCCGCTGGTGTATCTGGTGGACTCGGCGGGTGTGTTCCTGCCCCTGCAGGAGGATGTGTTCCCGGACACCGACGACTTCGGGCGGATCTTCCGGAACAACGCGGTGATCAGCGCGGAGGGGATCCCGCAGATCGCGGCGATCATGGGGTTCTGCGTCGCGGGCGGCGGGTACCTGCCGGTCCTGTGCGACACGCTGCTGATGACCGAGGGATCGGGGCTGTACCTGGCCGGGCCTGCGCTGGTGAAGGCGGCGATCGGGCAGGAGGTCAGCGATGAGGACCTCGGCGGGGCCTCGATGCACGCGGCGATCAGCGGGACGATCGACTTCAAGGAGAAGGACGATGAGTCGTGCCTCAAGCGGGTGCGGTCGCTGGTGAAGAAGCACGACGGCATGGCGAAGGTTGTCGCGACCGATGGCGGGGACGAGCCGAAGCGCGACGCCGAAGAGGTTTACTCCGCGTTCAACGGCGGCGGACAGTACGACGTGCGCGATGTGCTCGGGTGCGTGGTCGATAGCGAGAGCTTCGACGAGTACAAAGCCGAGTACGGGGCGTCGATCGTGTGCGGCTACGCGTCGATCGATGGTCGGTCGGTCGGGATCGTTGCGAACCAGAAGATGGTGACCAAGCGAGTGATGGGCGGGCAGGCCCACGGCGGCAAGGGCGGCCCGACGCACTCGGTGAATATGCCGGGCGTGATCTACGACGAGTCGGCCGACAAGGCAGCGCGGTTCATCATGGACTGCAACCAGCGGAAGGTCCCGATCGTGTTCCTGCACGACACGACGGGGTTCATGGTCGGACGCGACTCGGAGCAGCAGGGCATCATCCGCTCTGGGGCGAAGATGGTGAACGCGATGAGCAACTGCGTCGTTCCGAAGATCGTGGTGATCCTCAACGCGAGTTACGGCGCGGGGAACTACGCGATGTGTGGGCGTGCGTTCGACCCGTTCGTCTCGCTGGCGTGGCCGGGGAGCAAGTGTGCGGTGATGGGCGCGGCGCAGGCGACGGGGGTGCTGGCGATGATCGAGGAGCGCAGCCGCCGGCGCAAGGGCGAGACGATCGATGAGGACACCAAGCAGACGATCCTCAAGGCGGTCGGCGACAGTTACAACGAGCAGCAGGACATCCGGCACGGCGCGGCGCGGGGCTGGCTGGACCGGATCATCGAACCGCACAAGACGCGCGAGGAACTGATCGCGGCGCTCGATATGACGCAGAATTGGGATTACAGCCGCGAGTTCAAGACTGGCGTGCTGCAGGTCTGATCGCTAGTGCTGGATCGGGACGCTGAGGAAGTCGGCGATGCGCTCGTTGACGTGCTCGGCGTTGGTCCACTGGATGAGGTGGCGTCCTCCGGCGATGGTGACGTCGGCCTCGCGGAGCGTGTCGGGGATGGTGGTGTCGTTCTCGCCGTGGATCTGGAGGATCGGGATCTCGCGTTCGATGGCGCGGGCGTCTTCGGCGTTGAGGTTCCAGTCGACGGTCGCGTTACCGCCCCAGCGCAGCATGGCTGGGTCGAGGGTGCGCGACATCTCGCGGAGCCAGCGAGTCTGCTGCTGATCGAGGCGGTTGGCTTTGGCGAAGCGCGGGGCGATGAGTTTGGCGATGGGCCGGACGAGGGGCTTCGGGACGAGGTTGCCGAGTTTGACCTGGCGGACGAACTCCTTGGTGACCGCATCGCGCGAGCGGCAGGCGCTGATGAGGACGATGCCGCCGGGGATCGTGATCTCCTGGCCGTCGGACGAGCGGCGCATGAGCAGGTAGCGGGCGATCTCCATGGCCACCTCGGCGCCGAAGGAGAATCCGACGAGGGCGAAGGGTTTGTCGAGCAGGCCTTCGCGCCGCAGGTGCTCGGCGAACCGGGCGGCGTAGAGGCGGATCGGCTCGCGACTGCTGGTCGGCGCGATCCAGGCTGGGACGATGGAGTGCTCGAAGGCCTTGAGCTGCGGGAGGAACAGGTGGAAGTCCGCGCCGAGGCCCGGGAGGAGGATGAGTCGGGGAGGCTCGTCGGCGTGCATGGGACGATGGTAGCGGATGGGATCGAGCCGGTTCGCGGACCGGGATCACCCTGACAGACCGCGGGTTCGGCGACTAGGATGCGCCGTGATGGCTGACGAGAATTGCATCCGGATTACCGATGTCTCTCCCCGCGACGGGCTGCAGAACGAGCCTGAGCCGATCCCGACGGCGGAGAAGGCCAAGCTGGTTCATCTGCTCTCGCACACCGGCGTGGACGAGGTGGAGGTCTCCAGCTTCGTGAGCCCGAAGTGGGTGCCCCGACTTGGGGACGCGCAGGAGGTGTTCGCGGCGGTTGCCGAGGAGAAGCCCGACGATCTGGTGTACTCGGCGCTGGTCCCGAATATGAAGGGGCTTGAGCAGGCGTTGGCGGTGAATGAGATCGCGGGACGGACGATCGTGGACAAGGTCAGCGTGTTCACGGCGGCGTCGGAGACCTTCAGCCAGAAGAACACGAACGCGAGCATCGACGAGACGATCGAGCGGTTCAAGCCGGTCGTTGCGGGGGCGAGGGAGGAGGGGCTCGACCTCCGGGGGTACATCTCCTGCATCGTCGCGTGCCCGTTCGAGGGGAAGATCGATCCGGGCGCGGTGGCCGCGGTCACGCGGAAGCTGCTCGACCTTGGTATCCGCGAGATCGACCTCGGCGACACGATCGGCAAGGGCAAGCCCGAGACGATCCGGGCGGTGCTGGAAGCGGTGCAGCGCGAGATCGAGAAGCACGGCGACGCGTGGATCACGCTGCACCTGCACGACACATTCGGGGGCGCAGCGGACTGCGTGAAGGCGGCGTTGGAAGCGGGCGTGCGGAGTTTCGATGGGTCCGCCGCGGGGCTCGGAGGGTGTCCGTACGCGACGACGGAGTCGGGCAAGCGTGCGCCGGGGAACATCTCGACGGAAGCGTTGATCCGCGCGATTGAGCAGGCCGGATACACCACTGGCGTCCTCACGGACCCGATGAGGGAAGCCTCGGAATACGCGTCGAAGCTGGTCAACGAAGCGCAGGGTGCGGGGAGCACTTCGTGAGCGGACTCATCGAGGTGATCGTGCGCGAGCCCGGCGGCGAGGCGCGGGTGAAGCACCCGTTCGCGGAGATCGTGCTCAACCGGCCGAAGAAGCGGAACGCGCTGACGCCGGGCATGCTCGACGAACTCGTCGAGGCAATCCGCAGCGCTGGCGACGACGATCGAGTGAACGCGGTGCTGCTGCGCGGCGAGGGCAAGTCGTTCTGCGCAGGGTTCGATCTGACGCTGTGCAAGGACAACTCTGACGCGCTCGGGGCGATGCTGACCGGGCTGTCGCAGGCGGTGCGAGCGATGCGCCGGCTGGACAAGCCGGTAGTGATCGCGGCGCACGGACACGCCGTCGCCGGTGGGTGTGCGCTGCTTGGCGGGGCGGATCTGGTGATCGCGGATCGAGGGCTGAAACTCGGATACCCGGTGGTGAAGATGGGAATCTCGCCGGCGGTGTCGGCCCCGTTCGTGCGGCGGACGCTGGCGAGCTCGGCGACACGCTCGATGCTGCTCGAGCCGGAACTGATCGACGGCGATCGCGCGCGTGAGCTCGGTTTGGTACAGAAGCTCGTGGACCTGCCTGAAGATGTGACGCCTCGCGGGCAGATCGAAACGCAGAAATTTGCCGGCAAGCCGCCCGCGGCGGTATCGGCGACGCGGCGCTGGCTGACCGAGATCGAAGGGCTTGATGAAGATGGTCCGGCGGATCGGGCGCTGAACGCGTCGCTTGAACTCGTCGGGTCCGAGGAAGAACGGGAGCGCCTCGCTTCGATCTGGAGTGCCAAGGGATGAGAACATCATGAGCAATACAACGGACACTGGACTGGCCTTGCTGACGATCGACGGCGCGGTGGCCACGCTCAGACTCAATCGGCCCGAGAAGCGCAACGCACTTTCGCTCGACATGCTGGCGACGCTGCACGAAAAGGTCGACGAGCTTGCGTCGATGAGCGATGACCGTCGACCATCCGTCCTCGTCCTGACCGGCGAGGGCAGATCGTTCTGCGCGGGCATGGATCTGAAGGCGGTGCTCAAGGAGCCCGGCGCCCCGCTTCGGCTGCTGCAGTCGATCGCCGAACTGACGATCGCGATCCGCGAGTTGCCGATGGTGGTGCTCGGGCGCATCAACGGCGCGGCGATCGGGGGCGGCTGCGGGCTGGTCGCGGTTTGCGATCTGGCGATCACCACGCCGGATGCAAAGCTTGGCTACCCAGAAGTTGACCTCGGCGTGTGCCCGGCGGTGGTCGCGCCGTGGCTGGTCGCGGCGGTCGGCGGCACGCGGGCGCGCCGGATCCTGCTGTCGGGCGGGACCATGTCCGGGGTGCAGGCCCTGGAGATGGGGCTGGTCTCGGAGATCGTGCCGGCTCAGGACCTCGACGCACGGGTGGCCGAGGTCGCGTCGGGCCTTGCGAAGGCCGGGCCGCACGCGCTGACGCAGACCAAACGGCTGCTCAACGAGATCGATCAGGGCGACGACGACCAGCGTCTGTACAAACTGGTCCGCAAGGGGGCGCACATCTCCGCGGATGTCATCGCCGGGGCGGAGGCCCAAGCGCGTCTGAGCGCGATCTACGGGTAATCCGGAGCGGCGGTTCGGGTCCGGCACCTGACGCCGCGCGCCGCCGCTTTCGCGGTGTCTCGAAGGGCTTGTTTGTGTCCGCTAGCAATGGACCGCGCCGCTTCGTGCGCGGGGTCGGATCTCCTGCGAAAACACGCTGTGCCTGCTATACTGGGGGGTCTGGAGATCGCCGCCGACTTTGCATTTTTGTCGGCAATACGACCGGAAGCGGCGATCCTCTCACACCAACTGAACCCGGCTGCCGCGATGCCGACGGCGGTGGCTGACAGGAGAACCAATGGGCGCTGAACTGCTGCCGTACGAAGTCGATTCCTCTGGTGTTGTCACCATGAACCTCACGCACGACGACAAGACCGTCGTGGTGCTCAACCGCGCGTTGCTCGAGTCCATCGACGCGACGCTGGATCAACTGGCAGCGGAAGTCCCTGACCCGGCCGGCTTTGTGCTGGCTTCGGGCAGTGCCCGGGTGTTTATCGCCGGTGCCGACCTCAAGGAGGTCGTCGGCCTGAGCGACGATGATCTGATGGATTACCTGGCCTTTGGCCAGAAGGTGTACAGTCGCATCGCCTCGCTCCCGTGCACGAGCGTGGCGGCGATCAACGGTGCCTGCCTCGGCGGCGGGCTCGAAATCGCGATGCACTGCGATACCCTGATCGGGGCGAAGACGGAAAGGGCTTTCCCGATCGGACTGCCCGAAGCCGGCCTGGGCATCTGTCCCGGCTGGGGCGGGACGAATCTGCTCCCCGCACGCATGGATCCGGAAAAGGCGATCCTGAGGACCGCCACCGGCCAGACCATGACCAGCGCGGAGGCCCTGCAGGATGGCCTGCTGAGCGAACTCGTCGAGCCGGATCAACTGCTGAGCCGCGCCCGCGAACTGGCAAAGGTGCCGAAGGTCGTCCCGATGTCGAACGCGTCGGTGACCCCCCGCTGCATTTCCAATGAGGATGTCAAGCCGCACGTCCGTGCGACGCTGAACTTCATCGGCAACGATCTTCCGGACACCGAAGCGGCCAAGGTCGTGGTCGGGTGCGTGCAGAAGGGCCTCGTGTCGGGTTGGGAAGACGCGCTTGAGATGGAGCGTACGGAACTGACCCGCCTGCGCAGCACGGATGAAGCCAAGAAGGCGATCCAAGCATTCTTCGAGAAATCGAGCAAACCGAAGCCCGCGGCCGCCGCGACCGGCGGCTGAGCGACCCGGATCTGAGTGAGCGTGGCCACGATCGCCACACGATGTGAGTGAGAACAACCATCCCTCGGCCGGCGCAACCGCTGTACCGAGTCTGCCCCAGGAGAACGCCATGAGCGGAAACAACTCGTCGATCAAGGCCGATCTGAAGAACATGAAGGGCATCTCAAAGAAAGATGCTCAGATGCTCGCGGACGCCGAAGTGCTGCTCGGGCCCGACCCCGAGGAAATGGGCCATGTCCAGAACATGTTCTGGGGCAACTACCGCGAAGAGCTGATGCACCCGTACCCGCAGTCCGACGCGGAAGAGACCGCACGCTGCGACCAGCTGATCGCCGAACTCGATGAGTACATGCGCAGCGAGCACCCGGCGATCCAGATCGACCAGGAGCAGGAGATCCCGCGCTGGGTCATCGACCGGCTGTTCTCGATGGGCGTGATGGGCATGACCATCCCGAAGGAGCACGGCGGGATGGGTCTCGGCATCACGTCGTACGTGCGCGTGCTCGAGAAGATCGGCGAGTACTGCGGCTCGACGGCGGTGCTGGTTTCCGCGCACCAGTCGATCGGCTGCAAGGCCGTCATGCTCTTCGGCAACGAGGAGCAGAAGAAGCTCTGGCTCCCCCACCTCGCGCAGGACTGGGTCAGCGCGTTCTGTCTGTCTGAACCGGATGTCGGCTGCGATGCCGGCGGCCAGCAGACCCGCTGCGAACTCTCCGAAGACGGCGAGCATTACATTCTCAACGGTGAGAAAAAGTGGGCAACCTCCGGCGCGATCTCGGGCTTGTTCACCGTCATGGCCAAGCAGAAACTTGCCAACGGCAAGGAACGCGTCACCGCGCTCGTCTGCACGCCGGATATGCCGGGGATCGACATCTTCTCGAAGAACCGCAGCAAGTGCGGCATCCGCGGCACGTGGCAGGCCCGGATCAAGTTCAACAACGTGAAGGTCCCCAAGTTCAACCTGCTGCACGAAGAGGGCAAGGGCCTGAACGTCGCGCTGACCTGCCTCAACTACGGCCGCTGCACGCTGTCGGCCGGCATGCTCGGCTCGGCAACGCGCTGCATGAACCAGGCGATCAAGTGGTCACAGACCCGCTATCAGTTCCAGCGTCCGCTGGGGGACTTCGACCTGGTGCGCCAGAAGATCGCTCGCATGGCCGCGTTCACCTATGCCATGGACGCCATGCTCTACATCACCACCGGATTCCTCGATCGCGGCGACAAGGACATCCGCATCGAGACCGCGATCTGCAAGACCTTCTGCTCCGAGATGGGCTGGCGCGCGGTCAACGACGCGGTCCAGATCATGGGCGGCGAGGGCTACATGACCGAGAACGAGGTCGAACGGGCCTTCCGTGACTCGCGCATCAACCTCATCGTCGAGGGCGCGAACGAGGTCATGCAGTCGTTCATCTTCGGCTACGGCGGCAAGGCCCTGGCCGAGCAGATGGTCGGCATCAAGGAAGCTCTGGTCTGGGACAGCGAACAGGGCTTCGGCCAGAACATGTCGCGCATCCTCAAGAACAGCACGAACATGACCCTGGTCTCCAAGGCGCTCCCGCTGGGCCTCGAGCTCTACCTCGGCTTCAAGAAGGGCGCTCCGAAGATCACGAAGCTGCACCCGTCGCTGTCGAAGCAGGCGGACACGCTTGCCGGCCTCATCCGACAGCACAGCCACATGTTCAAGGTTGCTTCGAAGATGCACGAGGAGAAGATCCTCGAGCGCCAGGTGGCTCAGGCCCGCATCGCCGACTCGGCGATGTGGATCCACGGCATCGCGTGCACGCTGAGCAAGCTCGACATGCAGATCCGTCGCGGCGACGACGGGCTGGAGTTCGAGCGCGACAAGACCGCGGCGCTGCACTTCGTCGACATGGCCGAACTCGAGTGCCACAAGGCGTGGCGTGAACTCAAGAGCAACTCGGACGACACGATGCGCAGGGCCGCATCCGCCGCGATCGCGCACAACAACGAGATGCCCAACGAGCTGTTCGTTACTCCGGAATCATCCCCCGTCGCCAAGGGAACCGGTCGCACGCCCAACCAGTCGGCGATCAAGCAGTTCCCCGGCGATCAGCACGGCGGGAAGCCCGAAGACCTCGATGGACACGGCATGACCGCCGGGAAAGGGGCCAGTGCCGGCGCCGGATCGGCGCCGCTCGCCGACCCCGATGCCGGCTCCTGAGGCCGCTCCTCATTCCCCTGTCCACGCCTCGGCAAAGGGTGACGGTGCAACGAACACCGCCTCCGAGCCAGCCGGTACATTGGACGCGGGCCGCGCCCCCGGTGCCGGCCCCGACACCGATCAACCCACGCGACCGCGCGTCGCGATCAGCACGAAAGACCAGACGATGCCAAAGCGGATCGCCTACCAGACCGAGATCGAGTACCTCCAGATCCTCGACGAGCACGGCAACTTCGACGCCGAACTCGGCGCGGACACGCTCAGCGACGAGGACGTCCTGTTCCTCTACGAGCAGATGTCGATCGTGCGCCACTACGACGAGATCGCCTTCAAGCTGCAGCGCTCCGGGCGCATGGGCACCTACCCACAGAACAAGGGGCAGGAAGCCGCGGCGGCGGGCTCAGGCTTTGCAATCCGCAAGCACGCACCGAGCTCGTGGCTGGTCCCCTGCTATCGCGAGAACACCGCGCTGTTCCTCAACGGCCTGCCGATGGAGAAGATCCTCCTGCACTGGATGGGCGACGAGCGAGGCAACCAGATCCCCGACGGCGTGAACATCATGCCGATCTCCATCCCGATCGGCACGCACCCGCTCCACGCGGTGGGCCTGGCGTGGTCGATGAAGTATCGCGAGACGGAAAACGGCCAGAAGAACGACCGCGTCGCGATCAGCTACTTCGGCGACGGCGCGACCTCCGAGGGCGACATCCACGAGGCGATGAACTTCTCGACCGCCCTCAAGGTGCCGTCGATCTTCTTCTGCCAGAACAACCGTTGGGCGATCTCCGTGCCGATCTCAAAGCAGATGGGCTCGGAAACGGTCGTGCAGAAGGCCTGCGCCTACGGGATGCGGGCGATTCAGGTCGACGGCAACGACATCTTCGCGGTCTACAAGGCCAGCCGCGAAGCGGTCCAGCACGCGATCGAGCACAACGAACCGACCTTCATCGAGGCGATCACCTACCGCCTCGGCGACCACACCACCGCCGACGACGCCCGTCGCTACCGCGACCCGGCCGAGGTCGAGGCGTGGGTCGCCCGCGACCCGCTCATCCGCGTCCGGAAGTTCCTTGAGAACAAGGGGCTGTGGAACGACGAGAAGCAAACCGAGATGGAAGCCCGGGCCAAGCAGATCGTCAGCGATGTCGTCAAGAAGGCCGAGAACATCGAGAAGCCGACGACCGACGACATCTTTAACTACACATTCGCTGAACTGCCCGCGCAGCTGCGCACGCAACGCGACACCATGCGAACCACCCGTCTCGGACAGGACCCGCATCAGGAGACGCTCAGCGCATCCGGCCAGACGGTGAACGCGTAAGGACCGCGTCGGCTCCAGAGCCGCCCTTTCAGGAGGAGACCGCCATGCTCGTGATGATCACCGATCTCAAGGACAAGCATCACTGGATTAACCCGCTGTATGTAAAGAGCATCCGGACGAACCGAAAGGGTCAGACGGAGATCATCGGGAGCATCTCGTACATGGGCAGCATGATCAAAACCAACGAGTCCGCTGAATCGGTTGCCGACCGGATCAGCGTGGCCATGCCGGACTCCCCGGCGTGGCAAGCGGCCACCGCCGTGGCGAACATGACCGAAGAGCAGCAGCGCGCGGCAGCCGCCGGCTGAGACAACCAGACTTCCCAATCACTCACCGCCCGCGATGACCAGCGGGCTTAGCAGAGAGACTTGCTTCGATGGCCAACCTTACCCTTGTGCAGGCAATCAACCTCGCGCTCACCCAGGAAATGGAAGCCGATGATCGCGTGATCATCCTCGGCGAGGATGTCGGGCTCAACGGCGGCGTGTTCCGAGTGACCGAGGGCCTGCAGCAGCGTTTCGGCGAGCACCGCGTCGTCGATACGCCGCTGGCCGAGTCGGGCATCATCGGCACCGCGATCGGCCTCGCCGTCGGCGGGCTGCGCCCGGTGCCGGAGATCCAGTTCGAGGGCTTCCTCGGACCGGCCTACGACCAGATCACCAACCACGCCGCCCGCTACCGCACCCGCTCTCGTGGGGCGGTGACCATCCCGCTGACCATCCGCGTGCCCGTCGGCGGCGGCATCCACGCCCCCGAGCTGCACTCGGACTCGCCCGAGGCGATCTACGCCCACACGCCGGGCCTGAAGGTCGTCATGCCCTCGACGCCCTACGACGCCAAGGGCCTGCTCATCAGCGCGATCCGCGACCCCGACCCGGTGATCTACTTCGAGCCCAAGCGCATCTACCGCGCGTTCCGGGAAGAGGTCCCCGAGGACGAGTACACCGTCGAGATCGGCAAGGCCAAGATCGTCGAGGAAGGCACGGACCTGACTGTCGTCACCTGGGGCGCGACCACGCTGCAGTGCATCGAGGCGATGGACAGCCTGCCCGAAGACCTGTCGGTCGAACTGATCGACCTGCGCACCATCTACCCCTACGACCTCGACACCGTCGCGGCGTCGGTGCAGAAGACCGGTCGCTGCGTGATCGCCTGCGAGGCCCCACGCACCGCGAGCATGGCGGCCGAACTGGCCAGCGCGATCCAGGAAGAGTGCTTCCTGCACCTCAAGGCGCCCGTCCAGCGCGTCTGCGGCTTCGACACCGTCATGCCGTATTACAAGCTGGAACTGGACTACCTGCCGGACGCGAAGCGGATCAGCAAGGGGATTCTGGAGACGGCGAACTATTGATACCGGACGAGCACGAACAGAACGATGCTTCCTCGCGTCTGCTGATCGCCGCTCGTGCCTTCCTCGAATTTGTAACCACGTCACCAAGCGACGAGCCGGATCGACTCAGGAAGTTGATCCGGCTTCTTGATGCGCTGAATTCGGCGGTCATTGAGATACGAGTACGAATCCCAGAGGACTCCGAATATGAGTGGCCGGATAGGTACGCAGAGCTTTGAAGTCGCTGGCCCGAACTGAACGCGGGCTATCCGTCCGCGATGTTGCTGACCGAGCGTGACTTGCTGGAGGGTGATGGCGAGGCAAGTATCGCTTTGGCCCTTGTCGACTTGGCAGACATCTGCTCCGAGGTCGCGGAAGCCCTTGCAGTCTCAGAACAGCACGACGAGCGGACCGCTGCCGAGCACCTCGCGTGGACTTACGAGTCGCACTGGATCTGGCATGCTCATGGGCTGAGGTATTTTGTCGCGAGAATACTCGTCAGGTGATCAGCGGTGCTCACCGACTCATCGTGATGCTCAGCGAACCGCCGAGCAGTCGATCCAGTTCCCAAGGACGCCCGCCGAGTTTGTTCGCCCGTGCGATGGCCTCTTCCGGTTCCAGACCGAGTTCTTCAATCAGGTAGGCCATCCAGATCAGTCGGGCGCGTCCGCCGGATGAGCAGTGGACGAGCACATCGCCCTTCGACTCCGCCTCGCGGAACGCCGCGGCGAACTGGCGAACCTGCTCCGGGGTGTAGTCGTCCTCGCCGCCCATCGGAATGTGCACGAAGTTCAGGCCGAGGTCTTCGGCATGTTCCCGCTCATTGAAGCTGTTGTTGCGGTTCTCGCGACTCGTCCGCAGATTGATGACGGTCTTGACGCCCTCGGCGGCGAGCCAGTCGAGGGTCTCTTCGGTCGGCTGCGCCGAGATCAGCAGCTTGCCGTCGCGGTGCACGCGGGTCTTCGGTTCGACGCGTGGGCCGACCTCGACCTTCGAACCTTCGATCGACGAGTACTCCGTCCACGATCCCTCGTACAGCCGGACGTTGGCCCAGCCGAGTTCGCAGGAGAGCGCGAGCATCATCAGCGTGGCCTCGCGCCCGGTGCCGCAGTACACCACGATGTCATCGCGATCGGAAACGCCGAGATCGGTGAGCATCGTTTCGATCTCGTCGATCGGCTTCAGGCGGTGCTTGTTGATCGGGTCGGTCAGCAGGGTCCAGTCGAGCGAGTGCGCGCCGGGGATGTGCCCGTTGCGGATCCAGATCGGCACATCGCCGAGGTACTGCCCCTCGGGACGGGCATCGATGAAGGTGTGGTCGTTGAAGCCGATGGTGTCGGCGAAGTCGGCGTAGGTGATCTTCGCCAGCGTCGCATCCTGCGGCGTGATGGTGTTCCGCTGAATCTGCGGGAACTCCCTCGTGGTCGGATGGTTCGCGGCCCACGCCTCGAAGCCGCCGTTGATGATGCTGACCTGATCATGCCCGATCTGCGTGAGCGCGTACGCGGTCATAGTCGCCGCGAGCGGATCGTCGAGAGAGGAGTACACGATCACCGGCGAATCAAGCGAGATGCCCGCATCCCCGAAGATGCCGGCGAGGCGCTCGGCGCTCCAGTACTGCACGGGCAGGCCGCCGAGAGGGCCGCGAAGCGCCTCGTCGTTCATATGGACCGCGCCCGGCACGTGGCCCTTTAGATAGTCACCGAACGAACGGGTATCGAGCACGTGCGACTGAGCGACGGCGTCGGCGACCTCTGCCACATCGACGAACCGGACGGGTGACGCAGCGGACACGACCGGAAGAAACAGGCCCATCAGGCCCAACAAAAAGACAGTGACGAACCGGCGCATTCTCATCTCCTCAGTGGGGATCGCGGGGTAGCTCGTTGAACCGGAGACCCGGCCTTCGGTTGCTCGATCGAATGCCTCGGACATCATGGGCTCGGAATCAGCCCCTCGCCCGGGCGGACCATTTCAAGCCGGGTGTACGCCGGACGCATGCCTGCGCGGATCGCATTTCGCTCGGTGCCGACCGATGGGTCGCTGGCGATGGTTGCCCATTGCAAACCCGCTTCGCGAAGCAGCAGGAGGCGCTGCTCAATCAGCATCCTCTGGACGCCACGCCGACGATACGACGGGGCGACCGCACCGCCCCACAACGCCCCGAGGTTCTCGAAACGCTCACAACCACAAGCCGCGACGATGTCGTTGGTCTGATCGTCGAGCAGCAGCATCGTTATCGATCGTGGGTGTCGCACCGCCCTCCGGAACGAGTCGGTGTGCGGTTCAGCGTGAGATGCTCCGAAATGGATCGCCGCGGCGAACCGCGAGTAGGCGTCAACCTGATCCTCGTCAGCAGCGTCCACCCGCTCGATTCGCGTACCCGGTGGCAATTGAGTCTGGTGTGCGTCCATCTTCGGCAGATCCGCTACCAAGAGCGTCTCGATCGAGCAGACCGTGAACCCGGCCTCGGCAAGGACCTGACGCAGCGTCGGGTGGCTGTAGGTCGTCAGCATGATTTTCGGCTCGACGCGACGATCAGCGAACCAGCGCGCAACGGACTCGACCTCATCGCGGTCCACCGGTCCCTTCATGGCCCCGTTGATCGCCTGATTCAGCCAGGAGCCCACTCCTCCGAACGCGGCAACGCCGCCGGCCCAGTCGATGCACTCGTCGGCCAGATCGGAGCAAACCTCGGCCTGCCGACGCTCTTCGATTTCCGCTATCTCCCATGGGGCGAAAGGAACCGGTATGGCGTCAGCCGAGGGCATCGGCTCATGCTACAATCTTCGTCTCGCGATGACCCGCACAAACCCCCGACCGGGTGCGGCAAACGCCGGATCGACCTCGGTCCACCGGTGGCCGTGATCGCCCTTTTCAGCCCCCGCGTCCAGACGCGATGAGAGGAAACCCAATGGCCGGCCATGTCTCTTCCGATCCGAACGTCTTCATCCTTCCCGACCTCGGCGAAGGGGTCCACGAAGCCGAGTTGATCTCGTGGAAAGTGAAGCCCGGAGATCACGTCGAAGAGCACGATATCGTGGCCGAAATGGAAACCGACAAGGCCCTCGTCGAGGTGCCCTCCCCCCGGGCCGGCGTCATCAAAGAGCTCTTCGGCGAGGTCGGCGAGATCCTCAAGGTCGGTAACCCCGCCTGGACCTACGAGGGTGCCGGCGACGACGCCGACTCGACTCCTTCGCCGGTTGAAAGCGGGACCGCTCAGGCCGAACAGGCCGAAGTCGCGGGCGAAGAAGAGCGCGAAGACGACGGCACGGTGGTCGGAACGATGAGCGGATCCCTCGGCGCGGTCAGTGCTCAGGAGGGCAAGGCCCTCGCCACCCCGGCGGTCCGCCGCCTCGCTCGCGACCTCGGCGTAAACATCGACAGCGTAAAGGGCACCGGTCTCGCCGGACGCGTGACCGAGAAGGATGTCCGCGCCGCTTCCGGCGGTTCGTCATCGAACAACGGTCAGGCGAAGCCCGCCGCGAGCGCACCGAAGCCCCAGCCGGCCCCAGCCAAGCCCGAACCCGCGCAGCGCCAGCAGAGCAACCTCGCCACGACCGTGCCGCAGCAGCAGGTCGTCGAACGCCCGCCGGTTCTCATCCCGGATGTTCAGGGCGACTCCACGATCATCCCCGTCCGCGGCGTGCGGCGCACCATCGCCATGCGCCTGCGTGAGTCCGTTGACCGCGCGGTGCACTTCTCGGTCATGGACGATGCCGAGGTCAGCGAACTCGACCACACCCGCAAGCAGATGGCCAAGGCCAGCGGCGAGAAGGTCAGTTTCCTGCCGTTCGTCATCAGCGCCGTCTGCCGTGCGCTCCAGGACTTCCCGGAACTCAACGCCTACATCGACGATGAGAACGAGCAGATCATCCGCCACAAGCGGGTCCACATCGGCATGGCCACCGACACCGAGCACGGCCTCGCCGTCCCGGTCATCCCCCACGCCGACGACATGGGCGTGCTGGAACTCGGGCGCCAGATCACCGACCTCGCCCGCATGACGCGCGACCGCTCGGTGCCGCGTGAGCGCCTGATGGGCTCGACCTTCACCATCAGCAACGTCGGCAGCTACGCCGGCAAGTACGCGACGCCCATCATCAACTACCCCGAGGTCGCAATCCTCGCGGTCGGTCGGGTCTACGAGGGCGTCGTCGCTGATCGCGGTGCGATCCGCGTCGCCAAACTGCTCCCGATGAGCCTGACCTGCGACCACCGCTCGGTGGACGGCGCCGCCGCGGCCCGCTGCCTCGCCCGGATCGTCGAACTGCTCAAGCGTCCGGAAGACCTGCTCACGCCCGCTCGCGGCTGAGCCCGACAAACGCCCGACCGAGCCCCGCGATCGCGTGGGGCTTTTTCGTGCGCTGGACGAGCTGTGGAAAGTCCACCGAAGAGCCTCGATGTTCGGGAACGGTTCAATGACCGCAGTATGTCACTCGGTGACAACAGCGTGTCACCGGCTCCACGACCGGCCCTTTCGGTCGCGAAAATCCGGTCTATCTTCGACCCGACGGCGTCGGCCTCGTGTGCCGCCCGTCGGGTCGCCGGACGGTCCAACGCTCCATGTCGAGCCGGACCTCGGCGGCTGCCTGCGAGGAAGTCAAAAAAAGAACAGGGCTCGGCGTGAAGCCGAGCCCTGTTCGCTTTTCCGGTCAGCCGCTGAACAGCGGCTCAGGCGATCAGCCCTGGTCTTCGGTCGGGAGACCGTCGACGAAGTTCTTGATCTGCTTGGCGAGGTCCGTGTCCGGGGCGATCTCGATGACTTCGAGGGCCACTTCGCGGATCTTCGCGTTGTCACGCGTCGGGAAGACGATGTTGATGCGGTTGACCGCGATCATCTGACGCTGCTCGGCGGTGAGGCCGGGCTTGGTCATGGCTTCGGCGATGGCCTTCTCGGCGCCGTCGGTGTTGCCCGAGTTGATCAGCAGCGAGACGCGCATGCCAACGAGGTTCTGGTACGCGTCGCCGGTGGGCTTGTACTCGGCTTCGAGTTCGTCGAGCTTGGCGAGAGCCGCGTCGATGTCGCCCGAGCGGGCGAGGCCTTCGACCTCGGACATGGCGTTCTGCATCTTCAGCTCGCGGAGCTGCTGCTCGTACTTCTCCTTGAGGCCGGCGGCGTTGTCGGCGTCGAGAGCGATGATCATTTCCATCTTCTCTTCGCGGTTCGGCACGACGATGCCCTCGATGGACATCGCGGCGTCGAGGTGCTTGGCCTTCTCAACGCCGGTGGCGTTCTCGGCGGCGGCGAGGGCTTCGTCACGCTTGACCTTGCCTTCGCGGAGCTCGTTCAGGTGCTCGATGTACGGCGTCGGGCCGCCTTCGCGGTAGCCGGTGCGGGCGTACTCTTCGCCGCTGGCGTCGGTGAGGACGATCGTCGGGTAGCCGCGAATCTCGAACTTCTCCTGCCACTCCTTGTTGTGGGCCTTGACCTCATCGGTCTGGGGCTTGCGGGCGGGGAAGTCGAGCATGACCAGGACGAAGTCGTCCGGAACGGCCTGCTTGAACTCGGACTGGGTGAAGACCTCGTCCTTGAGCTTGATGCACCAGCCGCACCAGTCGGAACCGGTGAAGTCGATCAGGATGTCCTTGCCCTCGGCCTTGGCCTTCTCGATGGCGGCGGGCATGTTGTCTTCGATCCACATCTCGTCGGCGGCGAAGGCAGGGGCGGCGATGGTGATGGCGGCACCGGCGGCAAAGACAGCCGCGGCGGTTGAGCGGAACAGTTTCATTCGGATGACCTTTCGATTCGGGCGTGCGCGGAGCCGGTCACATCCCGGAGCGTCACACGGCGTCGGCGCGTTTCAAGCGAGGTCCGACGCGAGATATCAGATTCCAGTTCTTCACTGTACACCCTCAGACCCGTTCAGATGCGAGAACGGCTGGGGTATTCCCCCTGTCAATGGGGTATGGCGGGCACTTATTCCGGTCCTGACCGGTTGATTCAGGCGGCGTCCGAGCCTCGCAGACGCGACCCGCCGGGACGGATACACTGGCCGCCCCGCCGTGGATTGACCGACACCCCTGATTCTCTCGCGATTGCGAGGAGTTCGTATGACCTGGCTCCGTGTATGTGATGCCCTGAACGCCCAGCCCGGCACCAAGACTACCCTGAAAGGGTGGGTTCGCACCCGGCGCGACTCCAAAGCCGGCCTCTCGTTCATCAACCTGAACGACGGCTCCTGCTTCGCGGATGTCCAGATCGTGGCCCCCGCCGACCTGCCGAACTACGAGTC
Organism: Eutreptiella sp. 'Long Island Sound 2002'; assembly: GCA_964036045.1. Classification (NCBI taxonomy): domain Eukaryota; phylum Euglenozoa; class Euglenophyceae; order Eutreptiales; family Eutreptiaceae; genus Eutreptiella; species Eutreptiella sp. 'Long Island Sound 2002'. Next base: position 5,876 of record CAXIWF010001063.1, on the reverse strand, counting down.
CGAGGTCACCAAGCTGACCACCGGCTGCTCGATCGAGGCGACGGGTGAACTGGTCGAGTCCAAGGGCAAGGGCCAGGCGGTCGAGCTCAAGGCCGACTCGATCACCGTGCTCGGCTGGGTGGACGACCCCGACACCTATCCGGTCTCGGCCAAGCGCCACACCTTCGAGTACCTGCGCGAGGTTGCCCACCTGCGCGTGCGGACCAACACCTTCGGTGCGGTCGCGCGTGTTCGCAACTGCCTCGCCCAGGCGGTCCACCGCTTCTTCCACGAGCGCGGCTTCTCGTGGATCCATACGCCGATCATCACCGCCAGCGACTGCGAGGGCGCGGGCGAGATGTTCCGCGTCAGCACGCTGGACCTGGCCAACATCCCGAGAACCGATGACGGCGAACTCGACTTCTCCGAAGACTTCTTCGGGCGCGAGGCGATGCTGACGGTCTCCGGGCAGCTCAACGTCGAGACCTACTGCGCTGCGCTGACCAATGTCTACACCTTCGGGCCGACCTTCCGGGCCGAGAACTCCAACACCAGCCGCCATCTGGCCGAGTTCTGGATGATCGAGCCGGAGATCGCCTTCGCCGATCTCGAAGCCGACATGAAACTCGCCGAGGACTTCCTGAAGTACCTGTTCAAGGCGGTGCTCGCCGAGCGCGCCGACGATATGGACTTCTTCGCCCAGCGGATCGAGCCGACGGCCATCGAGCGGCTGAAGCACGTGATCGACAGCGACTTCAGGCGCGTCTCCTACACCGAGGCGATCAAGATCCTTGAGGAAGCGAACAAGCCGGACAAGAAGGGGCGCCAGAAGTTCGAGTTCCCGGTGTCGTGGGGCAGCGACCTGCAGAGCGAGCACGAGCGCTACCTGACCGAGGAGCACTTCAAGGCCCCGGTGATCGTGCACGACTACCCGAAGGACATCAAGGCCTTCTACATGCGTCTCAACGGCCCGGACAAGGCCGGGCCCGACGGCCGGGAAACCGTCGCGGCGATGGACGTGCTCGCGCCGGGCATCGGCGAGATCATCGGCGGCTCGCAGCGCGAGGAACGCCTGGATGTGCTCGACCAGCGCCTCGAGGAGATGGGCCTGCACAAGGAAGACTACTGGTGGTACCGCGACCTGCGGCGCTACGGCACGGTCCCCCACGCCGGCTTCGGCCTCGGCTTCGAGCGCCTGGTGCAGTTCGTGACCGGCATGGGCAACATCCGCGATGTGATCCCGTTCCCGAGGACGCCGGGGCAGGCGGGGTTCTGAATCTGGATTCAGGCGCAGGTCTCTTATGGTGCCACTGGCGGCTTGCCCGCCAGTGCGAGGCCGATCGATCCTGAACACGGCTCAGACATTGTCAGAACTGTTGTACTCATGACCGAGTGTTGCGACTTCACAGCCCGGCACTGGCGGTCAAGCCGCCAGTGGCACCGGGCTTGAGATCGGGGGGGTGTCGTCTCCAATCAAGACCTGCCAGAGTGGCAGGGTCTGGCGGATTTGATGACCTCCGCTCCACGCCAACGACCGTGATTACAATAGGCAAGCGGCCATATTGATCTGGAATCGCCGCTTTCGGCAAATCGCAGTGCGTCTGACCGGGCGATCAGACTACTGGCAAGTCGGAATGATCCGACGGATATGCCTAGTGGCCGGAGACAGACTGTGCACCAGATTCTGATCGAGATCAACTGTCCGCTTCTGATCATCATCTCCGTGAGTGGCTCGTATCTGCCAACAGCATGGTCAGACACCCGCCAACTCGCGATCGGGGCCCTTCGTCAACTGAGACGAGGCCTGCCCTCCGAGTTCGAAATCACATTGCGGTGGCATGATCGCGATCGCAAATGAGCCCGGTGTTACTGAGCAACCATCTCCGCCTCCCGCTTGATCGCCTCGCACCGCCTCTCCAGCAACCGGCGCATGTAACTGGTGAGGAACAGGGTATCCACGAGCCACCCGATCGGGCCGAGGGGGGACCGGAACTCGACCTCGTCGGTCATGATCGTCAGTCCGTCCCTCTTCTCGAACCGGTGGTCGTGCGCGAACGAGCGGAACGCGCCGCGGGTCATTTCGTCGCGGAAGTAGACCGGGCGGTCGAAGGCCGTGACCTCGGCGGTGAACCGCTGGCGGACGCCCAGGTGGCGCGCTTCCCAGGTGACCGACTCGCCCAGCCCGATGAGGCCGCTCGTCCGGCCAGCCACCGCTCGCTCGCCGGTATCGCGGAGCGAGCGGGTGTGGAAGTCGACATCCCGGGCCAGGTCGAAGCAGATTTCGATCGGGGCGTTGATCTCGGTGATGATGCGGAATCGGGCCACGGCAGCAGTCTATTCGCGGTCCGATTGCCACAGTGGCTGCTCGTGGGCTTCGCTGCGCGAAGACCACGCCACCCCGTTCGGAGCCCACGCCGGGGCCGTCCGCCAAAGAACCTGAAAATTTCCTGAAGGGTTCTCACCTCCGTTCGCGGCCTGTCTCTGGCGGGCCCGCCGGTCCGCCCCTGCGCGGTTCGGATCGCGACTGGAATCCAGAAAGGTGGTAGCAGATGTTTGGCCGTGGTGTATATCGGGTATTGGCTGTGTGTTGTGCGTTCGGGCTGAGCGCGGGGGCGCTCGGGGCGACGATCCAGGTGCCGGGGGATTACCCGACGATTCAGGACGCGATCGCCGCGGCGAGCCCCGGCGACATCATCGAGATCGATCCGGGCACGTGGACCGGACCGTTTGTGATCGTGAAAGACCTCAGCCTGCGGGGCATGGGCACGGCTCCAGGTGACGTCGAGCTGACCAACCCATCCTCGAGCGCCGAGCGCGTGCTCGTCGCCGCCGGGGCGATAACGGCAACAATCGAGAATCTGAGCTTTGTCGACGCGCCGGTCGGGGCGGTTCGCGGTCAGTCCGGGTCGACGGTCGCGTGCTACGGCGTGGTGTTCAGGAACAACCACTCGAGCACCGGCGGAGCGATCCAGCTGAACGGCGCGAGCGCGATCGTATGGGATTCCCGGTTCATCGAGAACACATCAACCAACCGTGGCAGTGCCATCGCGACCACCGGCTTCAACTCGTTCTCGAACCTTCAGATCAATCGCTCAACCTTCCGGCGGAACACGGGAGCGGACGGAGTGATCTCGGTGTACTACGGGCTTGCCACGATCAACGAGTCGCTGTTCGAGGACGCGAACGATTCGATCTACACGATCGACGCGCGGACAAACTCGGAGGTTTCCGTGATCAATTCGATCCTGACCGGCATGTCGGGGATCGCGCCGTTCTATGTGGGCGAGGACACAGAACTCGTTATCACCAACGCGACGATCGCGGACAACGAGTGCACGGGCGCGGGGCTCGCGTCCGGCATCCTGCCCGCCTCCGTCGATGTCCGGAACTCCATCGTGCGCTTCGATGAGTCGCTGCCGCTGGCCGGAGCGGCTCTGACCGTCACCGGGCGCTACTCGAACATCACCGGCGGGCTCTCCGGCACGGGCATCATCGATGAGGACCCGATGTTCAAGTCGGGCACGCTGTACGAGCTCGATGCCGGGTCGCCCTGCATCGACGCCGCGGACAGCACGGTGACCGGTGCGCCCGTGGACTACTCGGGCCAGCCGCGATTCACGGATGACCTGAATGTCGCGAACAGCGGTAACGGCCCGCTGCCGATCCTGGACATGGGGGCTACGGAGCGCCAGCCGGCGATCCGCTATGTGGACGCGAGCGCCGCGCCCGGCGGCGGCGGGCTGAGCTGGGATACGGCGATGGACGACCTGCAGGACGCGCTCGACGCCGCCCTGTCGGGCGATGTCGAAGAGATCTGGATCGCGACGGGAACCTACTACCCGGACCGCGGGACCGGCGACCGCACCATGGCGTTCGAGATGCAGAACAACCTCGACATCATCGGCGGCTTTGCGGGCACCGAGACCCGGCGCGACGATCGAGATCCTTCCGCTTTCCCGACCACGCTCGGGGGCGCAATCGGTCAGGCGGGCATCGAGGACAACACCTTCCACGTCGTCCGGGCGTGGGAGGTCGACTCCACAGCCGTGCTGCGCGATGTCATCATCCAGCGCGGGAACGCGACTGGAGCCCTCTTCATCGAAGCGGGTGGCGGGATCTTCGTGTTCCAGGGCAGCCCACGGTTTCGCGACATCATCGTGCGGCTGTGTGAGTCGGACAGCGGAGCCGCGGCGATCTACACCAATCAGAGCGATGCGACCTTCGGTCGGGTTCGGGTGCTGCTCAACGGCCTCAACTCAAGCCCGGGCGGAGCAGTCGGCTTCTTCGGCGGCTCCCCCCTGCTGCTCAACAGTCTCGTCCACGGGAACTCCGTGAGCGACCTCGCTGCGGTGAACCTGGTGGACAACACAGCAGCCAGCATCGTGAACTCGACGATCGTCGGGAACTCTTCGGAGGGGTCCGTCGCGGGCATCTACAAGGAAGGCGGGCAGGCGGAGTTGCACAACAGCATCGTGTGGGGCAACACGCCGGCCAATCCCGCGTCGGGCCAGCCGTTGTGGGCCGACAACCTGCGCCCGGACGGCATGGACATCCGCTTTACCACGGTCGAGGGCTGGGGAGGGACGGATGCGAACGGCGCGAACGGCTACGAGCCGCGGTTCATGAACGCCGCGGGCCCCGACGGCAACCCCGGCAACATCGACGACGACTACCGGCTCGCCGCCGGGTCCTGCCTGATCGACTCTGGTGACAACGGTCTCGTGCCGACCGGAGCGGACGCGGACTTCCTCCGCAACCCCCGCTTCCTCGACGATGCGGGAATGACTGACACCGGACTCGGGGACGCCCCGATCGTCGACCGCGGCGCGTACGAGTTCCAAGGGCAGTCCTCGTGCGCTGCGGACCTGAACGGCGACGGGCAGGTTGATCTCGCTGACCTGAACCTCGTGCTGGCGAACTTCGGCCAGAGCGCCCCGGACGGCGACAGCAACTGCGACGGCGTTCTGGATCTTACGGACCTCAACGCGGTGCTGGCTTCGTTCGGTCTGACCTGCAACTGACGTTGAGGTTCTAATCCGATATTGAGAGCGAACGCCGCCAGTCCTCCGGGGCTGGCGGTGTTCGTTTTGTGGAAGCGGGTGGCAACCCGCCTTGAATCGTGGCTCGCGCCCCAGCCGCCGCACCCGCTATTCTCTCCCCATGGCCACCACGCCCCACCACGACGGGCACGCTTCTTCGGAGGTTGAAGAGCGCACGCCGGGTGTGCTGCTGCTGACGCTGCCGCTGCACCCGCCGTCGACCATGACGCTGGACCGGCGGACGTGGCGGAGCGCGATCCACGAGGCCACGCGCTCGTACGGCGAGATCAAGTGCATCGGGCTATACCTGGTGCTGCTGGGGCTCGGGGTCGGGGCGACGGCCGGGGCGTTTGTGTTCATCCAGTGGCTGCTCGACTCCACGGACTACGCCCTGTGGGCGTGGGGCGTCGGGGCGGCGGCGTTGCTGGCGATCCTGGGGGCGGTGCTGGGGCTGACCAAACTGCTCATGCGCGGGCCGAAGCGCCACCTGGCGCTGGTGCTGGAGGTGCGGGGCATCGTGCTCTGCGGACGCTGCGGCTACCGGGTGGAGGGGCTGGACACCGCCTCCTGCTGCCCGGAGTGCGGGGCGGGTATGGCCCGACGGGCTGTATAGAAAGGTCGCGGGCGACTGACGGGACCGGGCGAGGGCCCTAGGATCGGGGTCCATGGCCGCTTTGATCGTTATCCCGACCGCTCTGACTGTTCTCGTGATCTGGCTCATCGTGACCACGCCGGGGCGGGTGCGCCGGAAGCGCCTGCGTGAGGCGGGGGTGCCGCTGTGCTGGAAGTGCCACGCGCGGCTGGACGAGGTGGACGAGCGCGAGGAGTTCTGCCCATTCTGCCGCGCCCGGATCAACC